>APFE031245974.1:114708-141161 GCA_000404065.3 Pinus taeda
TGTGTTATATTCTTTCCACATAGTTAACAGGGGGTTTGAGGGGTACCCGTAACCCCACTTTATTGGGTCCGGGGCAGGCCCTGGAAAATTTTGGTTTTGGACCCTATGTTAGGTTGGGCGGACCCACCTATGGTTTTGTGCATGATTTTCGCACATGTTTTTTGGACGGATGATTTTTGGTCCATGGTATTGGATCGATGGTTTTTTGGTCCATGGTATTGGACGTGATGGTTTTTCAGTCCATGGTATTGGATGCTTCGGCATCTATAAATATGTATTGTAACATTGAAAGGAACATAATGAAAAATCAAGTTGGTAGTCCCGGTTTTGAGATTCAGTGGGAAATCTTTGTGTATATGTGTTTTATGTGTTATGCTCTCGCATTGTTTATTTTTCTGTGATTTAGAATTCGTATGCAGGTAATTTCTGTATGGTTAAAACCTACAGATGACCCATAATCAACTATTATTGAAGACAAGTGCTTTATCCAGTTAACCCAATCATGAGTTTGTGGATGATCATAACCAAATGCCAATTAATATAAGGGTTTTGTGTGGTGAACCCATAATTGTGGGTTTGTGGATGGCCCGTAACCAAGTAATTACAATGTGTCAAATGCCAACAAAGACAAGGGTTTTGTTTGGCTATCCCATAACCATGGATTTGTGGATGACCCAAAACTGAGTTGGTGATGGAAAGCTTAGAGAAGGGTTTTGTTTGGTTGACCCATAACCATGGGTTTGTGGGTGACCCATAACCATGATGATTACAATGCATAAAGTGTTAATAAAGATAAGGGTTTTGCGTGGTTAACCCACAACCATGGTGAATGAAGGTCCGAGGATATAATCATCCTATAATGCTTGTGGGCCAACTATGATACTAATAGTGTATTTCCCAACAAATGGACTTCAAGATAGTTCATTTGTGGGTATTCCAAGGTGACATAGGTAGAGCATGTTGTGATGCCCATAGGGAGTCGAAATAGCCATTGCTAGAACATTTGTTGAATTCATATCTAAAGTGATTATGATGAGTAGAAAAGCCTTCAATATGCCTTGTAAGTTGTGACAATGTGTAGTGTGAAGATTTGATGATGTATGATATGAAGAAACTAAAGCTTGGGAAAATTCCGATGAGGCGCTCCCTCTAAAAGCAGCATAAGTAAGAAACCAAAGCATGATAGGAGGAATTTAAAATAAAGAAATGCAACCACAATGGCCCCCTCAATGCATACCTTGTGATCATGGATTCAAATGGCTTCATCCTTGGAGGAATTAGTTGAGATATGGGCTTTTTTTTATTCTCGGGAGAATATTGTTCAAGGAAATAAAAAAGAATCCTAATTCCTTAAATATCGAATATGTGTTTCCGTATACTAAACCAAGCATTACTTCCTCGGTTATGGTCTTTCTCATTTCCTTCCAATATTCCTCTAGAATTTTCTACATATACTCTATTTCAGTTATGTTCCTTTATTCAATAATATCTTCTAGTATGTAAAGTAAATAGGTGCTCTTATTAGTAGGCATATGCCAAGGTTACTGATAATATGTTGTAAAGGGATTGATCAACACATAAATGCATCCCACTATAAGAGAATCAAATAGGGATCTTTGAGTAGAGCTATCACTAGGAAATTGAAGCAAAATTTCTAATTGCATGAAGAGCTTCATTGTACTTTTGGGACTTAGGAAAATGTGAGAATCATTATTCAAAATATTGCAACTCTTTGGTTTTCTTAAACATTTTTTGATGAGCATGGAACAAATTCTTTTTGTACAATTGGGTTTATGTGCACCTACAAAGCTTATCAAATGAGGTCTCTAGCTTGTGTGGATCTGTCATTGCCATTGCCAAATATCCTCATCTGAACAAGGATGGAAGAAGGTATGATGTAAGACTCCAATTCAATTCATACCCCATGGGTTGTAATCAATAAAGCTTGGTCAATAACTTCATTTCAAGAAAGTGTAACAGTTTGTTGCCCCATTGATCATTTTTTTCCAAAGGAAACAATCCTATCATTTTATTCAACCTTAAACAAGGAACAAAATTACATTCTATATATGCTAAAAGCATTCAAAAAGATAAGCCTCTTACCTTATGTGCAAAGGAAAAAAAAAAAAAAAAAAAAAAAACTAAAAAAATTACATAAGAATTCTAGCCTATCAGCACTAGAAAAATAAGGATCAAGAATTATAATAATCATTTATTTTCCTTTATTGCCCTTCTTTTTTTGAACCTTCTTCCAACTCCCTCTAGATTATTCAATAGGAACTACTGTCAATTCCATCCCAGCCACCTCAAGGGGTTGTTCCTTTTTAGAATGAAAACTTCTCAATTCATGTACTCTCCTTGTGCCACCTATCCCATCATTTATGCATACTAGTAGATCACTAGAACCAGATTCATGTTTCATCTCACCTTCTTGTTTATTCTATGTTGGCTGAGATTTTCCTTCATTATTTTGGGTATTCTTATTGCCTTGAGTAGGTGTGGTCTCCTCTTCTTCATCCTCCAAACATGTGTGATAAAAATATTGCCAACCTTTCATATTATGGACTTATCCATCTTTTTTCCTTGGGTTTTTTTTGGCATGTGGATAAGAATCCTACAGTGTCCTATTTGAAAGCATGTGTGGCATATACAACATGTCGCTTCCATAGGTATGGTTGTCCTAATAACACATCACAAACTTCAAGAGGAGAAACATCACATAGTACCTCATCCGTGAAGGGCTTGATGTTGTAGGGAAGGAAAAACTATTGGTTGACACGGAGATCTCGTCCTTGGTGAAGACACCCGATGGTGTATGGTTGCAAATGTGTTGTCGTTGGTAGACCCAGACACTTCACAGCCTCTTATGAAATGAGTTTCTTTTGGCTCCTGTTGTCGACAATGAACTGCAGCAGAGAACCCTTCACCCACATCTGTGAGTGGAAGAGGCGTTCCCCCTCCTCTTGATCTTCAAGCTCATTCTTCTAGATCTTAGTGGTGGCCACGGTAGCACTAGGCTCCACGTCTAGACTTTGGATCCATTGAAATGTTCAATTTTTCAGCATTATGTGATAGGGAAGAGCTTTATTTAGGTTTAGTTCAACACATATTCAAGCAAAGGTAAATATTCCTTGTTGAATTCACTAATTATCTTTTTTTTTCTCTAAATGCCCATAGTATTCCCTATGTCTTCCAAAACATTGTGATGTCAGAAAGTGTGATATCCCCTGACTTGAAGTTTATGTTGTAAATTTGTATATATGGTTAAGTGTGATTGTGTCTTAACTTTAAAATACTTATTTAGAAATATTTTATCAATGTGATAAAATTTATAAAGATTGAATGTGAATTTTGTGTTTATGATATTGTTAATAAAATAAATATCTGGAAACTGATGTTGAAGTTACACCTGACTGAATGAGTTATGTTGCAAGTTAATTATTGATATTGATTACCACTCAATAAGTCCTAGGAATTTAATCTAAATGATTAAATTATTAATTATCATGGAAGTAATTAATCATTAACTTCCCTAAAAAATAGGAAGTTGTCTTTGAGAGTGGGGAAGTGAAGCTCATAAATGAGCTAGTAATTACTTACCACCTATTGGGTGAGGTGGAGGTAGTTACCAACTACCAATTAAATGGTAGGAGGGTATTCATTTTGTTGAGAGGAGTCACGCAGAGCTAATCTGGTGAGAGGAAAGAATAGGATAGAAGTGAGACAAAAAGGTAAATCTTGCAGACTTAGCGCTCAAGGGGGGCACATTGAGAACAGTGTCAAAGATTGGGTGGAGTTGGTGAACATTAGTGCTAGTTTCCAAACTTATATTATCAAGTTGGTGCCCTAAACTTATCCCATATGGATGATATTATTAGTCATGTGAAACAATGTGATGTTTTGTTATTTATTGATATGTTTCATTTTATATGAATTTATGTAAGCCTTAGATATTTGTGCAAAAATACTCAGTAGTAGTTAGTCTAAAGAAAATTACTTTCCGTTTTGTATATTTAGTGCATAGAAGTACAATAGTTTGTGTACAAAAGTAGATATGTATTTGAATGGAACTAGTCTGGTTTAGAATTTAAATTGCATTCATATAACAAATACAAGTATATGAAAGTTAGTTGGCTAAATAACGGTGCAAAGTAAAACTTAGGAAACAATAACACACACACACACATATAAATTGTATTAGTATAGAGTAAACATCATTTTAGAATTAGTAGCACTTAGACTTGAAATATTCTAGATCTGAGAAAATGAATCCATACATGCATACATATATATGTCAATATTAATTATAAGAGTCATATAAAGACTCATAGTAATCAAGAGAAATAAGTAAAGGAATAATATTCATAAAAGAGTGATCGTAGGTTCTTAAGAAAATTATTAGAGATGTCACCTATACATCTTAAAACTACACCTAGTAAAAATGAATGATGAATAATGTACATAAGGTCTAAAAGGCCTAAGAAAACAAAAACTCACATAGAAAAATAAGAGAGAACACAACCCAGTTCTATAAAGAACATGAGAAGATAAACATGTGAAAGAAATTTATATAACCACAAAGTTAATATACATAAACATCATTTGTATATTATTAAGGAGAAAAACTACTTTAACAAGAGGGTAGGTCGAAAATGACCTCAATAAATGTCAACTGACAATATTTTTGGGTTGAAAAATACCCTCAAATTGTGATACATATTTAGGCATAGAATCCTATAGTTTTTAATATTCCAAAAAGGAAGTAAGAACTAACAATATCAACTAATAAATTGAAAACAAATATTAGGAAGATTGGTATTTGTCTCGAACTCATGAGTCACATGCAAGCAAACAAGGAGCCAAGGGTACAATAACATCTAACCTAGTAATATAGTTGAATGTTCTATAACTTATTGAGGTGCCCAAGCCAGAAACATCGAAGGAAAAAGATTCAGTAGAGTGGTAGAAGAATTACCTACATTTATGTGAGAGGGAGAAAACTATGTTAATAATTATAAATAGAAATAATGCATGTTATGATGTTGAGCAGAAGGAGGAGAGAGATTGTACAATGTTTACCTTGAATTTTAAACCTTGTGCTGTGTTGAAGTCCTCTGCAACAGAATAACATTACTTTAGCAAATGGTAGAATTATTGTTTTAGTGTTGAAGAAAAGAAAACTCAAAAATCAATTAAAATCCTATATAAATTCCTATATGATAAAACTAAGGAGAAAGGAATGAGTACATTCTGAATAAAAATATATGATTTCATCCTTTACAAAAAAAAAAAAAAAAAGAGAAATTCTTGAACTGATTAAAAACCCTAGGGGCTGAAAAACCAAAATTACACATAATTTTGTTAATTTGCAAACGAAGTCACATCTATATTTCTAAAATTATTATATGGATGATTTAATTGGGTTTTACAAATAACCCATATGTAAATACACTAATAGTTCACGGGAAGTTAGGATTTCAGTTAAGAAACCAGTGGTGATTGTAAACAACCTTATAATCCACAAATCGACCGACAGAAAGAAGAAGCAATTTATACCCATAACTTGTGTCAAAATTAAGAAGGAATTCTTCTAGGAATTGAAACTTTAAATAAAAAATCAAGCCACAGAGGAAAAGCCCCAAATTTCGCAATACAAAAGGACCAAAAGCCCCAAATTTCGCAATACAAAAAGACCAAAAGAACATACTCAACCCTATAAAAGAAATTTGTAGTTTAACAATGGATTTATGTATGCAAACAAAACAAGAAATAATATACAAAAAAATTTAAGGATAGAATTTTATTTTAGTACCTAACAAAAGGAGCGAATATATAATTGCATAATTGTCCCTAATCACTTATGCATGATAATAGACCAAACGATAAAGATTTTGCAAGAGGTATTCAGAGACAAAAATAATAATGCCCATATTAGTTATCCCATGGAAATAAGATAAAGAAAAATAAGTGTAAGTCCGTTATAGAGGAGAAAATATATATACATAAAGTGGCATTAATGCTTAAACAATAAGTAGAAAAACCTTGGTCAAAACAAACAAGTACCTTAATAAAACCTTTGACTCATAAAAACCAACTCTTTAAGCAAATATCTAAGAACGAAAAACTAGAGCAAGAACATTGAATCTTTGGAATCGATTATAGAGTAATAAAAGTTGAATATCAAATTGTGAAGCTAAAGGCAGTCGCAAAGTTGCAGAACGAATGAATGAACTCACGAAATTGATGGTGATGAGGTATTCATTTAAACCACAAATAACCATAATCAATGATAATCGGGGATTTTTCAAGGTTCATTATCATTTGTTGATTATAGGGTGGGGAGATTATCTTGACCAAAGAGAGCAGTTACTAGAGCATCATGTTGAACCCCATATTTCATCAATAGAATGAGTAGAAATAATGTGTTACATTAACCCATTGGAAAGAATAAAAAATTATGACCTCTTTTCAAATGGATTTCCCAACCCAAATTTCCTTAGTGAAAAATCCCTCAAATTTGATTCTATTCAAATATTTCATGGCCCCATATCACCATGCCAAAGCCTCCATCGTAGGGAATGTAAAACAAATTCACCTCCATGGAATTGGAAACTAGACATAAGTTCTTTGAGATTCTGGAATGGAAGGTGATCTCTGGCACATATCGATGAGTCTAAAACTAATGATTATAAAAAGTTTCGATGGGCTTCCCCATTCCTTAATTGGTAAGATAATCATAGAAATTGGGCCATGGAATCGGGATGTGTCATTGCTCTACCAAATGTGCATTGAATCTTTTGAGCATATCATACATATGTTTCCCTTCCTCTACGTTGTTTCTATCTCTAACCCTTCATTCCTTTAGGCATTGAAGCATACCTGAAAGATTCCATCTTCATTTTCACTACATATTAGCATTTTTTGCATAAATACTCTTGTTCCCCATTATGTCCCATTCACTCGACCCAATTTCAAATTTCTCTTGCAATGAAACAACATGGGTAGTTGGTCTCTCCCATTTTCGAACCACTTTGTGCACATTAACAAGCTCATTTATAATAGTGATGCAATATTTGATCCATGACTCACCACCTTAAGCCCTTGAATCTCATCGCTACCAAAACTAAACTCATCGTCCTCAAAGAGAATGACTTGATGTGGTAAACACGTAGTGCTGGTAGAAACACGGTGTACATTTAACTTGTGGTTGGAAAAATAGAGATGAAGAATAGATGTAGGTAACATGCTTGTCATAACCCAAATACATATAACAAGCATTAGAAATAATGGTGCCAATAACATCATTCTCTATATTATAGCCCCCATACACTTCATCGCTAGTGTTGATCATGAGTACCCTACTAGCAACGTCTCATATTTGATTTCCATATCAATATCATTCTAAGGGATGAGTTGAAGGATGATTAGGTTATTAATATTGAAAAACCAAAGCAAAGTAACACAATAGGAGATTCAATTATGAGAATGACCCACTCTAATACCATTGATATGGATCTTGGGGACTAATATTTGGGAGGCTTGAATATTGAGAGAGAGGAGAGAAAACATAAAATATTACCTTAAACTATTAAAAGAAACTTGATAAAAAAATACACAAATTGAATACATCACAACATATGAAAAGAAATATAACTCTTTATTAAATGAGAAAAACCTTTACAACTACATTGTGGTGGACGAATCTGTGCTTTTCAAAGGGGAGGCCCCCTATTTATAGTGTTTTTTTGTGCCCCTTTGAGTTACATCCTTTTATCATTAAATTCCATGGGTGAATACCATTGGTGGATACCACTTTCTAGTCATATCAACTATGTAATAAGTAATTCAATGACAATGGAACCCCTTCATTTCCTACCAACTTAGTGTTGAACATGGTATGATAGTCATCTATGGTTAGGGTTAGGGTTTTTACATGTATCAATTCCAAATTAGGGTTAGGGTTTTGGATCATCTTAAATATTCTTAAAATTCCACACATGACTAGCTTCACATATATGAGTAATAAGAGCTGACGTGGCATTTGCTTTGTCTCATGGTGGTCAATAAGACAAGTCAACTTGTGAGAGGCAAAAGATCCCATATGAAATTTTACTAGGATGATCTTCATAGCATTGGAAAGATCTTAATGTGTATAACAACATTGAGAATCTAAGATATTTTTTTTACATATTTTTTACCCAAAAAGTAAGCATTTAAGGACTCAAACAAGCTCCAAAACTTCTTTGATCCTAAATCACCAATGCATGGCCTACCCCTAAAATGGGCCCTATAAGTCAATAGCTCCAATTTTCCCATCAAAAATGCACTAAAATAAATGAAAATTTATATAATGATCCATTTTAGATCATACCTCCCCATTTATGGAGGATTTTGGTCCCTAAGAGAATTTTTTTCCTCGAAAGTTCCCTAAGAGATTTTGTTAAAGGATGTGAGGATATTTTTCCTTTACCGCTTCAATGTCTCTTGTACTCAAATGGATCACCCTAATATTAGCAATGAATTTTTTTAATCCTTCAATGCTTCTCACCTAGTGTCTTCCTCACTCCTCCTTCTTTTACATGTACAACATATAAAGGTGAGGGAAAACAATACACAAAGACAGTTTTAAAAGGAGAGTTATAGGTAGAAGTGTGGACTACTCTATTATAATAATGTGAAATATAAATCAATTTTGGTCCTAGGTCCTTATATGATTCTAATTATAACTCCTAAAAGGATGAACTAATGTCCTACTCACTACTTCTATCTAGCCATCTATCTATGGATGAAAATATGTGGATCTCTTCATCTTAATGTCCATCTTCTCGCAAAGTGAAGCACAAAAACTACTAAGAAATCTAGTATCTCTATCTAAGATTATTCTCCTTGGTATCCCAAAGTGTTCCCAAACTTTTTCAAAGAACATGTTTGTTATGTCTTGTCCCTTGATGGTCGTTTTGTAAGACATGAGAATGTGCATATTTCTAAGCCTATCAACTACCACAAATAAATAATAACACCCCTTATTTTTCTTGACAAACCATCCATGTAATTCATGGAGATTTTCTCCCATGTTCTAACTGGTATAACTAAGAGATGGTATAAACCTTTCTTCCTATTATTGAGTTTGTTGATAGAACAAAGTATGCATATTCTAATAAACCTATCTAAATATTATTGCATTGTAGGAAAATTCCCATACCTATGTAAGTTGGAAACTATATTCCCAGCACCAAAATCCCCTACAATTTTGGAGGTGTCATTCTCTTTGATAAGTTGAAATATTTCACCTTTAGGCACACAAAGCTTGTCTAGCTTGAAATGAACACATCCCAAAGATGATATTTAACTTTACTATTGTTCTCTTCTATATAAACTTGGCCTTATCGCTATTGAAACACATGTTTAAATTCCTCACATTTATACCTATGTATTATGGGTGAAAGGATCCATGTGCATAAGAGTTACCAAAGCTATGGTATTTGATTTGGGTGGTCTTGAGAGCATGTCTACCAATTAATTGCTGTTCCCCCTCTTATATTTTATGACTATATGAAATTATTATAAAAATTGCATCCACTTTTGGTAATTTGTTTATTGAAGCTTACCATGGGATCGAAAATTTTGCACGAGTTAATGATTGACATGGATGGTGGTCTCCTTGAACATTAGATAGTGCTTACATTGAGTCTTAACAACTTGAACTAAAGAATAGGGTTTATTGTCATATGTGGGATAGTTGATGACTCAACCATGGAATAAAACAAAATTATAGTATATTGACTTACCTTCCCACATAAAGAACACTCCCGTGGCATATGTGTAGGATATGTGTTTTATTATTTACATTGCACAAGGGTAAAATCCAACAACCCCTAGTTTTTATAGGTCTGATTTGGCCTACCTTTGTGCTTTTTCAAGCTATTGTGATCTAATCTCAACTAAGGAATTAAGGTTGTAATATAATCTAGTTAACAAATTAGGGTTTTTAATGAGTCTACAAAACACCTAGATAATGTATTGTGAATGATCAAGTACTACAATGAAGAAGATAGATATGTGGCTTTAATTTAGGATGATTTACCCATTTAAGGATTTCAAGGGTAAACCTTTGTATATTATGTGTGTGTCATTGTTACTTTCTATTTTTCTTAAGAATATGTATACATCTTTTCAGTGACATAGGCTTAAATCTTTCATCAATATCATAGCAAGGTTATTTCAATTATATGGATGCCTTTGAAGCTATGGTTTAGCTCATCCTTGATAGAGAAATTTTATATGGGTCTATGATAAACCTTATTTTATTGGGGGCTTTGTAGAAATTATTCTTGTGTGAAATAGAATGACTCAACATACCAAAATTAAGATTGAGAAAATTAATGATTATAGCTTTGAACTATGGAAACTCAAGATGGAGAACCTTCTTGTAGACAAATAATAGTGGATCATCGTAGATCCTATTATTGTAGCTATGGGTATGGGTATTAGTGAATGTCTTTAGAATAAGTTATGGGCAAGACATTATGGCATATGTTAGGGAATAATTATATCAAGTTAAGTACCTAATAAATAAACTTTTCCTTTAAAATATGTTTTGCCTCCTAAGGATGAATGGTGATGGCTCCATAATTTAACATGCCAGTGCCTTTAACATCATGGTAAGTCAATTGTTGTATGTTCATCTTAAAATTTTGGAAGCATATAAGTGCATTAGTCTACTATATTTTCCATATTTGTGGAATAACCTAGTTGTAGCTATTGGGAGTAATACAATGACATTAAATATTGAGATGTGGTAACATCCCTATTATTAGAAAAGGTGAGGCAAAAAACCAAGGATTGTTAGACCAAAGATGCCTTATTTGTAAGAGGTTGTCTTATAAACAAAAATAAAAATAATTGTTTAAGTGGTTGGTCTAAATCTAGAGATATATCTAGTAAATATATAGGACAATCTATAAATAAATGTTGGAAATGTGATAAATCTAGGCAATATAAGATAGGTTGTAGACCCAAAACATTGATAAAAGGATGAGATCAAAGGATGTTCCTTCCAAATTTGGAAACTATATTCCCAACACCAAAATCCCCTACAATTTTGGAGGTGTCATTCTCTTTGATAAGTTGAAATATTTCACCTTTAGGCACACAAAGCTTGTCTAGCTTGAAATGAACACATCCCAAAGATGATATTTAACTTTACTATTGTTCTCTTCTATATAAACTTGGCCTTATCGCTATTGAAACACATGTTTAAATTCCTCACATTTATACCTATGTATTATGGGTGAAAGGATCCATGTGCATAAGAGTTACCAAAGCTATGGTATTTGATTTGGGTGGTCTTGAGAGCATGTCTACCAATTAATTGCTGTTCCCCCTCTTATATTTTATGACTATATGAAATTATTATAAAAATTGCATCCACTTTTGGTAATTTGTTTATTGAAGCTTACCATGGGATCGAAAATTTTGCACGAGTTAATGATTGACATGGATGGTGGTCTCCTTGAACATTAGATAGTGCTTACATTGAGTCTTAACAACTTGAACTAAAGAATAGGGTTTATTGTCATATGTGGGATAGTTGATGACTCAACCATGGAATAAAACAAAATTATAGTATATTGACTTACCTTCCCACATAAAGAACACTCCCGTGGCATATGTGTAGGATATGTGTTTTATTATTTACATTGCACAAGGGTAAAATCCAACAACCCCTAGTTTTTATAGGTCTTATTTGGCCTACTTTTGTGCTTTTTCAAGCTATTGTGATCTAATCTCAACTAAGGAATTAAGGTTGTAATATAATCTAGTTAACAAATTAGGGTTTTTAATGAGTCTACAAAACACCTAGATAATGTATTGTGAATGATCAAGTACTACAATGAAGAAGATAGATATGTGGCTTTAATTTAGGATGATTTACCCATTTAAGGATTTCAAGGGTAAACCTTTGTATATTATGTGTGTGTCATTGTTACTTTCTATTTTTCTTAAGAATATGTATACATCTTTTCAGTGACATAGGCTTAAATCTTTCATCAATATCATAGCAAGGTTATTTCAATTATATGGATGCCTTTGAAGCTATGGTTTAGCTCATCCTTGATAGAGAAATTTTATATGGGTCTATGATAAACCTTATTTTATTGGGGGCTTTGTAGAAATTATTCTTGTGTGAAATAGAATGACTCAACATACCAAAATTAAGATTGAGAAAATTAATGATTATAGCTTTGAACTATGGAAACTCAAGATGGAGAACCTTCTTGTAGACAAATAATAGTGGATCATCGTAGATCCTATTATTGTAGCTATGGGTATGGGTATTAGTGAATGTCTTTAGAATAAGTTATGGGCAAGACATTATGGCATATGTTAGGGAATAATTATATCAAGTTAAGTACCTAATAAATAAACTTTTCCTTTAAAATATGTTTTGCCTCCTAAGGATGAATGGTGATGGCTCCATAATTTAACATGCCAGTGCCTTTAACATCATGGTAAGTCAATTGTTGTATGTTCATCTTAAAATTTTGGAAGCATATAAGTGCATTAGTCTACTATATTTTCCATATTTGTGGAATAACCTAGTTGTAGCTATTGGGAGTAATACAATGACATTAAATATTGAGATGTGGTAACATCCCTATTATTAGAAAAGGTGAGGCAAAAAACCAAGGATTGTTAGACCAAAGATGCCTTATTTGTAAGAGGTTGTCTTATAAACAAAAATAAAAATAATTGTTTAAGTGGTTGGTCTAAATCTAGAGATATATCTAGTAAATATATAGGACAATCTATAAATAAATGTTGGAAATGTGATAAATCTAGGCAATATAAGATAGGTTGTAGACCCAAAACATTGATAAAAGGATGAGATCAAAGGATGTTCCTTCCAAAGTAGGAAACTCCTCCTTAGAATAAAGAAGGATTGTGCATTTTACATATACAAGTACACATTCAAATCATGATGTATGGTTAATCGACTCAAGTGCATCTTTTCATATGGTTCTGCATAGGGAATGGTGTTGTGAATATCATAATTACAATGAAGGTGATTTATTCCTAGGATATGGCTCAATATATTGAATCATAGGATGTGGAAGGGTTCAAATTATTGTTTAAAGATGGAAAAATTAGAACCCTTCTTGGACGGTTTTAATATTCTAGCTTTGGCCAAAAAAAACATAAATTTGAGTAAGAAGAATAATGAGGTGGGTGTGCAAAGTATATTTAAAAATGGTACATGTAAGATGGTTTAAGGAGTAATGATTTTTATGAGGGGATTTCAAATTGGAACTCTATACAAGTTGTTGGGAAGCACTATCACTAATTGGTGTAATATAATTGTTGTTCCTGAGAAAGAAATTGATAAAAATCCTCGTCTCCTTGTAGAGAAGGCTATGATATAACATAAAATAATAGGACATAATAGAGAGAAGGATATTTGTGCTTTGCACAGTAAAGACATGGTTGAAGTGATGTCTGATTTTTTTTTATATTTTTATTTTTGTGAATATATTGCATATGGTAAATAGAATTAAGTGAGGTTCCCATGGTTCAACAAGGCAAAAGGGATTTGATGCTAGTACACTATAGCATATTTCATCACATGCCTATTCCATATCTTGAAGGACCTATGTACTATGTCTCATTTATAAATTATTTTTCTTGGAAAATAGATTGTATTTCCTGAAGAAGAATCTAATGTTTTCAAAAAATTCAACGAGTTAAAAGTTCTTGCAGAAAACTAGATAGAGACGAAAATAAAAGTGTTGAGAACTAATAATGGAGGAGATTTCTTAGGAAATATTTAGATCAGTTCTATAACAATGTGAAATAGCATGGGAAAACAAAACTCCACACACACCTCAACAAAATGGAGTTTCAAAAAGTATGGACAATATATTAATGTAAAAAGTAATAAGTATGTTAAGTGATACATGCATAGAATGGAAATTTTAGGTAGAGGAGATAGATATGGTATGCTATTCGATCAATCGATCATTTACATTATAATTTATTAATAATTTTTCTTATGAGGCATGAATTGGTAAGAAATCATCTCTTGCACATCTTAGATTTTGGTTGTGATGCTTATGTGCATGTTTCAAAGTAGAAAAGGCACAAGCTGGACAAAGGAGAAATGTATGTTTATTGGTTATAAAGATGGAGTGAAAGGATCAAAACTTTGGAATCTATTAATTATGAATATTTTTTATAGCTATGATGTGATATTCAGAGAAGTTAATGTTACTCACAAGCATGAAGATGAGCCAAGAATAGGAGAACTAGAGACAATATAATTTGTGCTAGAAGAATTGATAATTTGACTCAATGGGTGAAGACAATTAGATTAATTAGAGGAAAGAGGAGAACCAAAACCCTAGTCTTAAGGAGATCTATTCAAGTAAGAAGGATGACAGAAAGGTACAATCAAACTATTTTTCACTGTTTATCTTCTATTGAAGATGATCCTAGAATTATTATAAAGACAATGGATTCTAAGGAATATGAGCCTTGGAAGAAGGCCATGTTTAAAGAAATGGAGGCATTGGACAAAAATGAGAGATAGGGCTTGGTCAAGTTTCTTGATTAAAGAAAACATATTGGTAGAAAATTAATGTTGAAAAAGAAGAGAAATTAAATTCCATTATCTTTATAATGTCTCTTGCTATAGAATTTGATATTTAAGTAGACCAAATAGATGTAAAGACAACATTCCTACATGGGGATTTGGAAGAAAAAATATGCATGAAACAAGTTGAGGCATTCATAGTGAAGGGTAATATGACGTTGGTTTGCAAGCTTAAAAAATGCCTACATGCCCTAAAGCAATCCCCAAGAATGTGGTATCAAAAAGTTGATAGTTACATACTAGGATTAAGATTCGTGAGAAGCGAGGCCAACCATTGTGTGCACTCCAAGTAGGTTGGTGATTACATTTTATGTAGAATCATATGTTAATGATATGTTGATAATAAAAAACTACAATGATATCATCAAGGAGGTTGAGTCTCCACTCTAATTTTTACATGAAGGCCTTTAGTGCTGCAAACTTTATTTTAGGCATGGAGATTAAAAAAGATCTCATGGATATGAAGCTTTAGCTATACTAGAGGAATTATGTTGAAAAACTTTTGTAGATATTAATATGGAGGAATGTAAATGATTCAAGGTTCCTATTCTCGTAGGTGTAAAGTTATCTACAAAATAATGTTTCAAGATACAAGAAGAGGTAGAACGAATGCCCCATGTTCCCTATGCTACTGTTGTTGGTATTTAATGTATGATATGGTTTGTACTAGCCCATACATTTCCCATTTAATTGGAGTTTTGAGTTGAAGGAATATTAGAAAACTATAAAGAGGGTTTTTAGATATTCACCTGACACTACAAATTATGTAATCTACTACCAAGGAAAACTCAAACTAGATAGGTTGATAGCCATACAAGGCTTTGTTGATGCATACTAGACCTTAGATCTCAATTACAAAATATGTATCATTGGTTCTATGTTTAACCGATTTGGAGGAGTAATAAATTGAATGAGAAAGAAATAGGTGGTAGGGGTGTAGTTTCATTTTCAATTATAGAATTTGAATACATTGTAACCACCCATGCAAGTAAGGAATTTGTTTAGTTGCAAATGCTATGTTTAGGGATTGGGTTTATACAACCAATTATAAGGTTAGATTGCAATAATTTGAGTGCATTCTTTCTAGTAAAGAACGCTACTTATTATTCTAAGATGAAGAATATCAATTTACGATACCACTTTTTGAGAGACATGGTTGAAAACAACAAGGTGTTTTTAGAGAAGATTTGTTGAGGTTCAACAATAATATACTTTTGTCACTTTGTTATCCTTCATTTCACTCATATTTCCTCTTATAACCCCATCATAGTTATCATTTTGTAAACAAATGTTTCCATTTATGTATAAACACCATGCTTGAGCTATAGTGGTTACAACTAAGGAATTTGAATTTAGTTATGTCCATCTTGCTAATCATTTTGTATGATTCTTTATAAAAGTATTTAAAGATGTTATAACTACATAAATCACATATGTTGCAGTTATTACTTATTTTTGTAGCTAGGTCATAGGTCAATGTATCTCCAAGCATGATCTAACAAAATCAAGAATTGAGGGTTGTGGAAAAAGTTGAAGAAATGTTTTTTCACCTATAACCGCAGTCAAAAGGATATCAATGTAACCAGTAGAGCTCAGTGAACAATCTAGTCAACAACCTATGTGAGAGACAGAGTAACAACTCAAGCAGTGGCAGAGTTTCAATATAATTATATTGTGTAGTGTATTACAATCCTATGAAGACAAGATATTAAGAGAGATTCATGATTTTGTCATGAATATCTCAAATCATCAAAATCCCTCTTTTATTTCCATGAAATCTAAAAATTGTTATGTATTCCTAAAGCTAAACTTTGAAGACTATTTTATTTTGATATTATAAATACACATGCTCTTGTTGGAGAAGGCAAGTCTGATGTATTGGAAACAACTCTTAATTTATTATAGTTTATTTACTTGATACTTGTAATGTGTTTGTTTTAATTATGTTTGTATTTTCTCATTCGTTCTGAGTTATAATTAAGTAGTGCATGAACCAACCAAGAGGGCCCCCTGTGAGGACATGCATTGTCAATCTTCACATAGTAAATTTATATTACATTATGTTTCCATAGAATTGAATAGTTTGTAGTTTATAATATTTACAATTGTTGGCACTTAAATAGCTCTATTCTCAATAAAAATAGATAGTTTATAGTTAGTTTTAAATTGATCATTTAGTCGAATTTGAATATAGAGCCTTGTGTAGTTTTGCTTATACAAGAAGTGACATTTTTTTCAATTATATGGTCAATTTCATAAAATTTAAAGTATCTTTGTTGGATCTCAAGGATTGAGCCTTGTGTCACTTTTGTAGGCAAGAACCCTGAGCAACACATTAGAACTTACTCCAATATTATTTTACTCCTCTTTTATTATTGATGTTTACATAGATTAAAAGTTGGATCGCAAGGATTGAACCTTGTGTTACTTGCTTAGGCAAGAACCCTAAGAAACACGTCGAAACATGTCCCAACATTGTTTTACTTCTTTTCTATTACTGATATTTACATAGATTAAAAGTTGGATCACAGGGATTGAGCCTTTTGTTACCTGTTTAGGCAAGAACTATGAGAAAAGGCTCAAAACTTATCCGAAAATTCTTTTAATTTTGTTAATGTTAGCTTAGATAAGCAAATTAGAATTAATGCTTGCATATACATTGATGTACACTTCATAAGTTTACCAACCTACATTGATGAGTTAAATGTAACAGAATTATAATATAATCAAATTAACTAACATTTTTGGCGATGTTTTAAAAGAAACGAATATAGGATTTAAATTAAGTTGCTTTTAGATTACACAACTTTGGGTAAGGAGAAATGGTAAGATTAGAGGTGAGAACTTGTGCATCACCATAGTGAGATTTCTCCAAACCCTTCGTTATTTCATTTTGATTAGTTGCATGAGTAAGCATGATAAATATTTATAGAGAAATGGATTCTAGGGGTAGATTTATCAGAGTTAGAACCACTTTAACACATTCAACTACCACCACCACTAGCTAATATGGTGTAGTAAGAACCACATCAGCATCCACATTACGTATTCCCATGTTGCGGGTAGAATAAGGTATCCTAAGGTGCAAAGATTTGAAATTAGAGCTAAAGAATAACTAACATCTTCAACAAAAGCAGTTATATTTCTCTCTCATTCAACAGGAGAACATTTTGTTACACAAGAGCTTGAGATACCTATTTAAGGAGAAGAAAAAGAAAGCTTATTTGGAGAACCAATTGATGAAAATTCAATAGAAGAACCATATTATCTTAGTTCTGAAGAATCAATGTCTAAAGGAGAAGGCGAGATAATAACTCATAATGGAACTAGAAATGGAACAAGAATATTAGGTGGAGGGGGAGCTGATAAAATATCTCCACCTGGAGGAGGAAGAGGAGGAGATGGAGATAATGATAATAAAGAATATGCATATGGTTTTCCTATTCAATATACAAATACTAATATCAACTTGAGAAACATTTATCCATTAGTACTTCTAAATTTTCATGGTATGAAAACTGAGGACCCACGAAAATTTATTTTTGAGTTTAAAGTGCTTTTCAGAATTTCTAACTACTTACAAGATGCTAGAAAATTAAAGTTATTTCTAGCTTCATTAAAATATGGGGCCTTAAGATGGTTCATGGGATTATGTACAAATCCTGTAAGAACATGGGTTGAAATGAAATGAATTTTTTCTAGAAAAATATAAAGATTATTGCATTGAACATGATCTTAAGGAAGAAATTTTCAAAATGAGTCAAAAAGAGGATGAAAATATTGAATATTTTGTGGAAAGATCTGTCTACAATGTCAAAAGGGGAAAACAACATAAAGTATAATTTGACACTCTCAAAACTCTTTTACTATGGGGAATTAGAGATAAATGGATTGATCTCTTGAATTTGATGGGTAAAGGAGATGTATCCCAACTTACTTTAAAGAAATTTGTGAATTATGCAAGCATGTATCACGTGAAAGAGAAAAATATGTAAAGGTCCCCGAGACCCAACCATGGCTAGAGTAAGTAAATATGCATTTGGTAAGGTAAGTAGATTTTAACTTGGTCATTTATTAGAAAATTTCAAAATTGATATTCTTGGAATTTTAAGTAAATTAATCGATATGCTAATAGTTCAAAACAAACAAGAGGTAGAAAATTTTGCATTTTCTATATTTTGTTCTAGATGTAGAAAAAAACATTATTTGAGATAATGTCTCTTAGATAACATTGAAATATGTGTTTTTTCTGTAGAAAAACATGCGAAAAATGTTTTCCCGTATCTATCAGGACTAAAAGCAGTTTATCAAGAGGATAATGAATCAAATGAAGCCTCAAAAAAACTTTGCTTTGTAGCACCAAGAAGACCTTGGCAAGCTCGACAACCAAGTACTATGCAATATCCTACTCAACAATTTCATGGTTATCATAAATATATACAAAGTAATTGGAATACACCATTTCATTAGATAGGGCGTTTGTAGAAAACATGCCCCCAAGGAAAGAAAAAGACAAAGAAGAGGCAACAAAAGGCAAAGGGTTGGAAATTTCTAGATTCGTTTTCATTAGATGAAGAAGATGAAGAGAGGTGGGATAATCACCAACAATAAGATGAAGATAATCAAAAACACACTCACGTGACAGAGGGTGAAAAGAAGCAAAATAATGAAGAGATAACCAAGAATTTAACATTGGTCCTAGAGTCAAGAAATCAGCATGAGGAATGTCAAAGCAATCAGGGAGCAGCTAGAATAAAACGAACCCATGCATATGAGAGTTTTGATTTAGATAAAGACACATCATCAAAAACTAAAGGAGAAGAAACAACAATTGTAATAGCCAATCTAAATTCAAGGGGTTGGCAAAGAGTGCAAAAAAATAAAATTAAAAAAGGGAACTCAGTTTGAATAGGCAATTGTAATTTTTGCTTTCTAGTGCAATTTTTGCATGTTATGAGTTTAGGTAGCTAGGCTACTAAGAGGAAAAAACACAAAAAATAAATAAATAATAAATAAATAAATATATATATATATATATATAATATAATTATATAAATATATAATATATAAATATATATATATATATATATAATATATTATATATATATATATATATATATATATATATATATTATAATATATATATTAATAATTAAAAATGGAATGCGCTCCATTTACCTAGAAACCACGGCCACATCAAGACCCAAAATCAACCTTGGTATCGTAGTTTTTGAGGAGCACATGGGAAATAATCCTCAATAATATCCATCATATCCCCAATATCCTTAATATCAATCCCAAAAATCATATCAAACTCCTCCACCACAACCATAGTTTATTTACAGTCAACCACTTCAATTACCATCAACACGATCTCCACAAATACCTACCCAGCTACTTGCACAATTGCTTCCAAACCCCAATAATAAATTAGCTCAACATTTTTGCAATGTTAAGCCTCAAATTTTCCAAACTTACATGATTACTCCTCTCAATATTAATGATATACATCTTAGGTGAGGAAGAGTACTTCATAAAGATCTCCGGTAATTATTGATGAATAAAAAGAGGAAGAAACTCCTAAGAAAATCGATAATACAATAAAATCCCCTATTCCTCCAATATATTAACCTTGTATATCTTCTCAAAATCCTCCTTTTCCGTAAAGATTAAAAATATATTAGAATCTAGAAAAGCAATTAACCATTAGGCTATGATATGTTGAATGAAATAAGTAACATTTGTACTTGAATTCCTTCATTACAAGCAATAAAAGATATTCCTATATATGCAAAAGCAATAAAGGAATTGTGCATAAAAAAAACCAGGAAGAAAAAGAAGAAAACAACAAGGTACATCATATTGGAAAGTTAGTAGATATAATGATGGGAAGAACTTATATAGGAAAATATTTAGATCCATAAAGTCCCATTGTAAAAATTAACATGAATAATATAACAATTTCAAACACAGTTATTGATCTAGGACAAATTATAAATGTAGTTACAAATAATTTAATGGATTAATTGAAAGCTGCAATATACACGAGTTATTTTACAATTTGCAGATATATCCACTACAAAACCAAAAGGTGTACTAGAATATATTCTCATATATTTGGAATATCAATAAAACCTAGTTGATTTCATGGTTCTTACAACTAAAACCAATCTAGGAGGACATCCATTAATATTAGGAAGGACTTGGTTAGCCACAGTTGATGCATTTATTAGTTGTAAATCTTGTGATATGACAACTTCTAATGGAATTGGAAAGAATTTTACACTTTATCCTCCTACCAAAACAATTATTGATTAGAAGATAATTAATGGATTGATAATGAAAATGATCATGAAGTAATACAACATGTTCTTACAATTTCACAAGTAGTGTCTTTGAAACAAGATGATGAAGAAAATAAAATAATACATCTTATAAACAATTACTATTTTTCGTATTATCTTGATTAACAATCACAAAAATATTATGTGAATATATTAGATAAGGATTTTCAAGGAAGGTTTAACATAGAAGAAGTTTCATCATATAATTCCATGTTATCATTAAATTCTATGGACAAATTTGGCAGTATTCCTATAGAAGTTAATCGGTTATTAATAGTAGTTGGGAAAGGACTATCCCAAGTCTTGTTAGAGCATATTTTCTTTCCAGTATGAGAGAAAGCACAAGGAACTTAGATCAACACAAAGAAAGAAGGTCTTGAACATGATATTGTTGCTTCTCCCTCATCGAACGAATTGATGAAAGGTGGTTGTGATCTTCTCATAAAAAATATGTTAGGCTCTCTTCTGACCAACTATTATCTTGGTTCAAAGTATGAGTGAAATAATATTACTAATTTTCCACCCATGATATCTTCTCAACCTTTCTCTTCCTTTCCCTTCTTTGTGTGAGTCATTTAAGTGGATTTCCTTGCCCTTCTCTATGCGAGTCATTTAGTGAATTGTATGATGGAAGAACCCCTTTTTATTTAGGCGGCTAGGTAGAATGACCGATAGTGAGTGTAAAATTACCATGAGGTAATTGCCACTAGTTTCTCACTTGATTGGGGGATTTCCTCACTTGCGCTCACTATTAGTGCAATCCCTTTTCCTAGGCTCGACCGTGGATTGCAAGTGTCGTGCCCACATTCCTACATGCACCCCCTTTGCAGATTCCCTTAAAGCCCTAGGAATTCCTTACTAATTGGATGCAGAGGTATTCCCATATTGGCCTATCCATACCATAATAGTATGTCCATGGAACGGTTATCTTCAATCTGGCCTTTCGCATTGTCTTTGATCCATTGTTATTGGTCGTTCTTTAAAAAGAGAAATGAAAGAAATTTGAACCTTTATATGGATGCCTAATTTGATTCTAAAGTGGAAATTTGGAATATCGATGTAATATATCATGTTATTCGCCATTATTGATATTTCAAAATAACATATGGGGGTAAAGCCTCACTCACTTTTCTTTTTGTGATTAAAGTGGAATTTTTTGTAAATAAAATGCCATTTTGTTAGCCAGCAAAATTTCCCTTGATGATGATATAAAGAAAGGAGATAAACCCGTGCCATACCTTCTCCATCCATGCATCTTGGTGGTCCTTGAGATTGAGGGTCTTACTGATGGGGCTATAGATATTTAGAAGAGTATGTCCCTCTATTGGTTGGACCAAACCTCCTGAATATTCGTTGGTTAATCCTTCCCATTCTGGCATAAACAAAGATATAACCCATCCTATGCGGGCAATATAGGTATGCCCTAAATTAGTACAGGATATTTAAAGGAATGGAACAAGGGGGATCTTGATTTTTTTGGCTTTCCTTACTGTGTCTATTATGTCTCTTGAATGCATTCTATAATATCCCTTCCATACATGAAAAAAGAAATGGGGTGATTGGCACCGCCTTATGACCTAATGAAATTAGGTTGACTGCCATAATATTAAGGATGTGAGCCCTCCTCTAAATAAGTAACCTAGTTGACTACTTATTTTATTGGCTTTGCCATTCCTCGGACATTTATGGTGCACCCAAGGAAAATAAATTGTGAAGCGAAAGTCCTTATGTTGTGCAAACTAGAGGAGTAATATTTTCTATTTGTTGGCCTTACTTCCAAGTTTTGAATAAGACCTTATTTAATCACCAAAAGGTGTGTAAGAGAAGATGAGATCACATATATATCAAAAGCATGTGATGTTGAACCATGTAGAGGGTATTTTGTTGGTTGAAAAACTACATATAAAGTCCTGCTTTCAAGATATTATCAACCTACCCTTTTCAAATATTGTATGCAACCAGTTCACAAAACAAAAGAAAGATAGATCAATGACTTGAAAATTAGCCTCTTAAAGGAGGAAACCTCCTTTAAATCACATAAATGAACAATTCTTGGATGATACAAATGACAAGACCTCCTTGGCATATAGTATTCTAAGGGGTCACAATATAATCAGAACCTACATAAAAATAATAATATAAGGGCACAACAATAACAATAGTGGGCTTCTATGGGGCACAATAATAACAATATGGGGGCTACATGGGCACAAAATTAACAATAAGGGGGCTAAACTAACAATAGCATTAAGGGGGCTACATTAGTATTATAGGGACCTAACATGTCCGTCTCCTTCAAAAAAAAGTTTTGTCCTCAACAGTTAAGTAGTTCCAGATGCTTCTATATAAAATTGTCATCCTCCAATGTGGAACCTTCAGTAGGTAAGTTCTTCCACTTAATCAGATACTCTGAAATTGATTGAATTTGTAGCTATCAGTTCCTTGTTTTCGTGACTTCTTTAGGCTCCAATATGATTTTCCCTTCCTCATCAAGTTTTAGCAATATTGTTTGAACTGGGAACTTGTCACTGATAACCTTCTTTAAGCATGAAACATGTAAAATTGGGTGTAGTCGAGAAGATGCAGGAAGCTCCAATTTGTATGCCATACATTAAGGAAATTTTGAGACCTAAAATGGGCTGATAAGGAATATTATAATATAATAGTGGAAATAATAAAATAGCATTAGATTACATCATGAAATAATAGAGGGAAAAATGAAAAAAACAACTTTTTCAACATATCTCCCTACAGTTTTACTCATATTTCATGTGGAAGCATGAAAAAACATGATAGTAATCACGTTTTTCATGTATTTCTCATTTTGTATGTAGCAGAGTCCATCGAAAGTATGCAACATGGGTGCTCCTTGGACGAGGAATTAAATTATGTATCCAATGATTACTCTCGCTTAAAATTTGACCAAAACCTAGAGAGATAAGTTGAAAATACGAGTTAGAAAAGTAGGTTTTTTTTTTGTACTCCAAAAATGGTTAATCATCCCCCATGGTTGACATCATCATATTAAATCTTATTGGTTCTTATAATTTTGATCTTGGTTATACATTTTTGTTTTGAGATGCATTTTAGACCTCAAAATTTCTCTAACGGTACCAATATTTTGCAACACCTTGTAAGGACCATAGTACTTGGGTGATAATTTATTATCCTTCTTAGCTTGCTTGAGGGACATTTTTTGTATGGTTGTAGCTGTAAAATACCCAGTCACCTATGTCAAAATATCTTTCACTGTGATGTTGATATGCATGTGTGTCAGAGTGAAGTTATCTTTTAAGGGTTAGAGAACTTCTTGTTGATGCACGATGTTATATTCCAATGCTTGAACCTTAGAATTTTCTCTTAAAGATGATATGATGAACAGTGGACGATATCCATAAAGTGTCATAAATGGGGTAATTTTTGTTGCAGTATGGAAGGAATTTATACCACCATTCATCTAGAGGTAACAACTTGACCCATTATGTTTGTTTATTAGATACAAAGCAACAAAAATATCCTTCCAAACATTTTCACTATCTCAGTTTATATTGGTTGGGTTGAACCCTATAATGGCTATATATATATATATATATATCTTACTAATAATGGCCATCAAGGATATAAAAATACCCATCCTCGCTTACTCTTGGTTAATCCTTCCCATTCTGGCATAAACAAAGAGAGAACCCATCCTGTGCAGACAGTATAGTGATGCCTTAACTATTAGAAAATTATATATTATGGAGCAATGGAACACATAAAATATTGCAAAAATATAAACACATAAAACAAGAGAGACACAGGTATACGTGATTCACCCAGTTTGGGCTACGTCCAACCCGAACAGCCAGTCCTTCCTTTCTATTATCCAGCAAAATGAAGAGACGCAACCTACAGCAGATCCGATGTAATATCCTCTGTTTTCTCTCACAGTATCACCTCTCTGCTTCTCACTCAGAGAATACGCATCTATTACATAGCCTCAAATACAATGTCCTCATGCAAAGAGAGGGGTTTCCTTCTAAGGTAAAAAACCCTAAACTAAGCATAAGTCCTACCATCAGGTCTTCCACCTAATGAACAGCCCAAATTGACTAGAAATTACTATACTTTTACAAGGCAATTTTACATTTGTTTTTAGCTTTGGGGGCACTGCCCCCTTAACCCCCATCGAGGAACCGCTGATCCCTGGACCCCCCATCCGGGGGGGGAATCAGCGCCCCCCCACGTGGAGGGGTGTACAAACTTCCTGGGTATACATCCAGCTGAAACAAAGACCTCTAAGCAATCATGCTCCACACCCAACAATCTCCCACTTGGAGAATGATTGTAGCAACTCCATCACTGCTTCATTTGCTGGACAATGACTCCTCTTTGGACCTGGTTGTTTCTCATCTTCATCGTCATCCTTGAAGACCAATTGAAACTGAGCATATTCTCAGTTTCTCCCTGGTTACAACTTTTGTTAGCATATCTGTAGGATTCTGGCTACTGTGTATATTTTCCAGCTTCAACTCTCCATCTTCCAACACTAATCATATGAAATGGTACTTGAGTTATATGTGTTTAGTCCTGTAATGAAATGTTGAGTTCTTTGCAAGATGAATGGCACTTTGGCTATCACTGTATAACATGCCCAATCATGCTCCTTACCCAATCCACCCATAAACCTTTGTAACCAAATCATTTCTTTACTAGCCTCTGTAGCAGCAACATACTCTGCTTCTGTTGTTGAAAGTGCAACAACACTTTGGATTTTTGAAACCCAACAGACATTTGTTCCACCAATAGTAAATAAATATCCTGTAGTGCTCCTCCTGTTATCTCTATCCCCTGCCATATCTACATCAACATATCCCTGTAGAGAAATGTTTGAACCACCAAAGCATAATGCTTGATCTGTGGTACCTTTCAAATATCTGAGAATCCATTTCACTGCCATCCAATGTTCCTTTACTGGATTGTTCATGTACCTGCTTACAACTCCCACTGCATGTGCAGTATCAGGCCTTGTGCAGACCATTGCATACATTAAGCTTCCAACTACTGATGCATATGAACTTTAGACATATAATCCATGCCTTCTTGGGTCTTTGGGCACATTTCCTTACTAAGTTTGAAATGGCTAGCAAAAGGTGTACTAACTGGTTTTGCATTGTGCATATTAAATCTTTTCAACACCTTTTGTATGTACTCATTCTGAGACAATGTTAATTTACGATTTTTCCTGTCTCTAGTGATTCTCATACCAAGGATTTGTTTTGCAGCTCCCAAATCCTTCATTGCAAATGAATTTGCCAATTTTCTTTTGAGAACATTTATTTCCTGCATGTTAGACCTGCAACAAGCATGTCATCTACATACAATAACAATATAATATAGCTGCCATCATTTTGCTTTTTCAAATAAACACAATGATCAGAGTGACATCTAGTATAACCTTGTTCAGACATAAACTT
>APFE031245975.1:811-34962 GCA_000404065.3 Pinus taeda
AAACTCAAACAAGAAGGTATCAGGGTCTTCAGTGGTCAATCCATGGAAGTGAGGTAAGGTTGAGGGACTTATGTTTTTAATTTTTGTGTCCCCATTGGTCTCTCAGATGGGAAAGGCACCTTCTATTCTCTCCTCATCTCCTATACCATTTCTGCGTTCAACATGGTCTCAGGAGGAATGTTTTCTTACTCTTCTTCTGTTAGAGGATCTTCGTATATCTCTGGAGGTTCACTGCCACCGAAGAAGAGAGAAGGGTGACTCAGTGATGTGGTGGGGGTGTTGGACAAGAACTTTCCTGAATTGTCTCTGTTCCTACGAGGCATGAAATGAAATATTTTTGGTTGATTTTTGTGTTTTTCTTTGCTTGTCCCTGCAAAACTGATATTGATTGAAAAAAATTGCAACTAACTAAAGTAAACTTTACTGGAATGAAAACTTCACAATTGAGATGAAAGTAGGAAATGACTAATCTATGCTGCTGAAATGAAATTGTAGAAATGAAATGCTAAGCTATGCTTGCAGAATTGAAAGGCTAATCTACGCTTGCAGAATTGAAATTGTGGAATTGAAAGGCTAATCTACGCTTGCAGAATTGAAATGCTAATCTACACTTGCAGAATTGAAATGATAGTCTAGGAAAGCAGGAACTGTCTAATCTACTTTTGTGGAAATGAAATTGCAGAATGGAAATGAAACAACTACTCTTCTCTTGCTGAAATAAACTACTTAGCAGAAGGTTGCAGTAGAAAATAGAAGAAAAGCAGCAATCACAAATACTCTGACGCTTCCCCAGCAACGGCACCAAAAATATGATGAGCTCTAGTATTGAAGCAATGATGCTGCAACTCCTGGGACTCCCTTCTTTACTTTTATCAACCCGGTTGTTTGTAACAAACTTGGAAGTGACGATGCTATATGCACAAGTACTAGCTCTTGCCGCAGGTTGTCACTTGATCAACTGGCACAAGTCCGCTAGGAGCTTAAGCCAACTTCTATGAGCTCTTAGAAGAAGATTCTAACTGTGATGGATGAAATCGAACTCAAGAGAGGCGAGTCTACTTACAGAAAGAAGCTAAAAACTGAAAGGAAATGCAAATCCTAGCAAACCATAGTTTTACCGACCTACCCTACTGGCACAAGAAAATAGATGAAAGTGGTGGAAATGGATGCCATTGACTCTTGGAAAGGTAAAATGCATCTGACTAAGCTACTTCTGAAGTAAAATCTGGAAAAGCATCTTTTTGTATTTTTGAATAAGTTGGCAGAATTATTATGAATGTGCTTTAACTGTTTTTTACTGTGCATAGGTTGATTGGCAACAAGAAATGGAGTGGGAACTTGCAGGAGGTTAATAAGGTGATAAGAGGGCCTAAGGGGTCCCTAGCACCCTTCCAGAGAGTTTCACAGTGATCAGATCTCACAAAACGGCTCACGTGAACTTCTATAGGAAGTCTGCAGAGGTTCTACAGGAAGAGCTGAAAGAGGATTTTAGAGGGTTGATGGTGGAAAAACGGTGGGAAAGTGGAAATGGAGGATGGATGAGGATGTGAAGGGGTCTAGGACCTAGTAAATGAAGCTAAGGAGTGACGAAGGTGGTTGTATTTGTTCAAGGATGGAGGGAGCAATGCTGCACAAGAATGTAGAAATTAGGGAAAATTGGAAAAGTGTGGCAAATTAAGGGAAGGAATCTCAGATTAGGGGTTGGATCAGGTTTTATGATGGAGGAAGGATAGGCAGGGATGTGTTACAGGTGCTCTGCACACTATTTTCCAAAACTGATTGAACAAAGACTAGAAAAACCAGAGATATATCTATTTCAACCTAATTTGACCTAAAAACCAGAAACATGATGAACATGAGTTTATAGAAAGGAAATCATGCAAGATAACTATGGAAACTAAGCAAGAACAGATCTAAACATGCAAGTACAACTGGTAGCAACTTTTCCAACTAAAAATCTAACACTAGCAATTGTATTGAAAGGCAAAAATAATGTTTTTGTCGCAGCAAGTATGCCTTGGTCTCAACTCATGGTCCCAAGGATGGAGAGGTGAGATCAAGGATTGCTTGATGGCAATTTTTTATATCTTTTCTGTTACCAAACTGTCAAATCAACCTGAAGCATGAAAAGCTATTTTAATCATAAAAAACAACCTAAGTAAAAAAGCAAGATTTTAACCTAAATAACAAAAAATATTTTATGAATGCAAGGAAAACACATAAAAGTACACAAATGAGGTACTGGAATTTGGGTTGGGCCCAACCCCAAGAGCTACAGCCTCCTAAGAAAGCTCAAAGCTGGTGCAAAGTGAAATTTATCTCCATTACTCAAAAAATAATCATGTCACAAAACTATTTACACCGAGAGCTTGAAAATGAGCTGAAATGTAGAGCTGCACTAAACTGCGAAAAACAACTGTTCAATAGCTAAAATACCAAGGCTTGAAGCCTTCCTACTTATGCACCACGAGGACTCCCAACATCCCTCCTTAACTTTGGGAGCTTGGCTGCTCAAAACTGCAGTTAATCAACCACTTCACAAAATTTGCTCGGCTACCCCTTGAAATCATTTTTGGTGGGTTGTTGAACTTTGAGCTGATGGTGGAGAACTCGAGGAAGGGGTCATTTAGTGTAGGAGACGCCCTTCCTACAAATCCCCAGCCTTGTTCCTTTGTATTTGGCTATCAACTTCCTCATAAATGCTTCACCTTGGTCCAAAAGATGTCCAAAAATCTGCAATAAGCACGTATTAGACTTTGTGGTCAAGTGACTATTCTCATTCATTCATTTAACATAAATATATTCAAAATCATGCATAAAACTATGAAGAATGGTGGATTAATTGAGAATAATAGGCAAAATGAGCCCAATAAGTTACCCATTTTTAGGGCTCATCACATGGCTAAACCAAATCTCTCTTTTAGCCAATCACCCCTGTGCCGCATGCTAAGCATGAACGTGGGATCTCATAGAACAATCAATACAACAAAAACCAAGGGAATCTAGAGGTTAAACCACGTCCACCCTCATCAAACTGTGATCATAGTAAAACCTGTGCTCCGATCATAACCAAACCAAACTTGGAATGCCATCTAGAATCCATCACTATCCTTGAGGAATTTTCGGTCTCCTTGTCTCTCAAGATTTAATGCAATCCAATCCTGGATCACTAGGCCCTAAATGGAGAACAGTCTCTTGGGCTTTACCTCAACCCGAACATGAATCAATAGGCCCTAAACCGAGACTTCTCTCTAAGGATTTACCATGTATCTCGCCAAAAGAGGTCAAAGGGTTCCTAGGCCTTAGGGAATAAACCTTGAGACCACCCCCACCCCAAATTATGAAATCCATATGGAAAACCAAAGATCAAAACCGAAAGAAACATCCCAACACCATGAAATTTGGAAAAAGGCAAGGCTAGGCTGAAAACCATTGTCATAACCCAAAAAAACCATGCCAGCAACAACAAGAGAACCATACACCAACATGCAAAGCCATGCATGTCCAAACCAGCTAGGAAATCACACATGCAAAAGGTTACTTGCAAGTATTCCTCCTGAAGCTACTTGATCTTTCTTTCCTTTCCTTGATCCTTGCTTTCCTTCCTTTCCCTTTGCTCACTTTTCCTTCCTTAATCCAAAACTAGAGTGCTCCAAGAAAAATGTAAGTGACCAAGAGTGAGAGAGAGAGAGAGAGAGAGAGAATAATGAGAGAGATCCAAACTTGAACTGAAAAAAGGTTACATTGATAGAATCTTGAGCCAAGAGCCTACACTGACTAAGAGCTTAACACTGTCTAAGAGCTTGCTAACTAATCCTCATATTTATGAATGAGGCCTATATTTTCTTCATTTTCCATTATTTTCCTTCAATTTCCTCCTCACATGCAACCTGTGACCTTTTACCTTCGTTTTCTCATATTTTCCTTTATTTTCATAAACAAATGTGCTAAAAATGCATTTTTGCTTTTTAATGCCTTTTCCTTAGCCTTTTCCAATTTTCCTTAACCAAAACACACATCCAATGATGCCCACTAGGATATATTTTCCCAACATTTAGCTTGGAATACATGTCCCTTACCCATGGTCTTATTTTTCCTTTATTAACTTTTATTACATGAACTTTCACTAGGGCTGTTACATGGTTGTTGCAAGTTTGGTAATGTGAGTGCTGGTACAAATCAGAGGTGATGCTCCAACTCAGAAAATGCATTCTATTGAGGTTCATACCAAAAGAACTTTTCTTTTTCTCCTCCCTTGGTGACTTGACTCAAAGGCCAAGAGATATGAGAGAATCCCAACACGAACTTGCGGTAGAAGTTGGTAAGACTGAGAAAGTTGCGGAGCTCTGTTAGAGTGGTTGGAGCTAGCCAATCCCGAATGACTTGTATCTTGGCTGGGTCCACATGCACACCCCTCTCATCGATGATGTACCTCGAATCCTTGGTCATACCAAAAGTGCATTTGTCAGGGTTTTGGAAGACCTGTTGAATTTAGTGGAGGTGATCTTCCCAAATCTGGCTGAAGATCAGGATGCCATCCAAATACACCACAACAAATAAGTTGGTGAAGGGTTGCAAGATATACTCCATCAGCCTCATGAAGTTTGTGGGGGAATTCATCAACCTGAAAGGCATCACCAAGCATTCAAAAAGGTCCTCCTTGGATTTGAAGGCACTATTCCATACATCAGAGGGCTCGATTGGTGCTTGGTGATAACCAAACTTCAAGTCAATCTTGATAAAATATTTGGTCCCCTTGTCGATCCATGGGATTGGATACCTATTCTAGATAATGATCTTGTTCAGAACCCGATAGTCAATATAGAGTCTCGAGGTGCCTTCCTTCTTCTGTACCAACACGATTAGGCTCCCACAGGGTGATGATTGACCTGATATTCCCTTTATCCAACAATTCCCGAATCTTCCTCTTGATTTCATCATTATCTAGAACAGAGCGTTGATAGGTCGGTCCATTAGGTATCGGCGCACTGAGGGTTAGATCGATGGAGTGCATGACCTGACAGTGTAGAGGTGTTGGCTTAGGGGGTCCTGACCCAGGTTCAGCATTAAGTTAGCCAATAAAACCCCTACACTATTGGCCCTTTCAACATCAATTCGCGGAGTGCAAACTGAAGAATCACCCGAAGCAGTATGGGGGGATGCTGGAACCAAGTTTCTGCACCAGAGATGGTTATGATGTCATTTTGTACCCTTTTTATGCCTTCACGTAGATCGATAAGCCCTCGAGGCTTATCAATATAACTTCCTCTTACTAGCCTCTAGACCTTTGCGAAGGTCTACGAATGTCTTTCGCAGACCTTAAACAAGCGAATCAACCACTTACATGCCTTTGTAATCACTACGAAGTCTGTTATTATCCAGATTGGCTTAAGTGTTTGATATCTTTAGCATGCATTAAGATATTCTTCATGTAAGTGGATATTATTACTTATGTTCATATAACAATGTAAAACATACAGATTCACGCATCAATATAGCATTAAATCATAAACCCAATATTCATCATAACATAATCACATTCATTCATAACATAAGTAAATAGATCAAACACAGGTATTTCAAGAGTAATCTTCTTTATTAATGCTTCAGATCTTCTTACAGACTCAAACTACTCGATGCACTTAGCTGCAAGTGTCTGTGCACTCAGCTACGGACTTCTACCCTAGGCCTCTGTGCACACAGCTGCAGAGCCTTTCTTCTACTCTAAGACCTTTCGCTCTTTTTGCTAATGACCTATTACATTCATCAATCACTGAACTAAAAACTGCCTTAGACTCTTCTAAGACTCTCCTTTTTATACAATTCCATGGTCCGCAGACCATGGGTAGATCTTCTAAAGCTAACACAAATTACATAAACAAAAGGGTAAAAACCTTTATGAGACTTTACATCTACGCACTCCGCGACCACAAATTTCAGAGACTTTACACTTTACATACAAAAACATGGGCTTTCTTCCCCAAAACTTGGGCTTTTAGCCCCAAAATTGATCCTAGGGGACTCTGTCCCAACAGGCCCCCAATAAAAATATGATGACTCACCTCGAGTCACTCTATTGGTGCAAAGATCTTACTGCGAAGACCTCCCAACTCCACTTGCACCACTGCAACAGTTGTATATTGCGTAGCTGCCTGCTTGACTTGCTCGACTAGTTGCTTTGTTGCTGGTCCTGTGCTATCTGCCTGGATCTTTTGCTATGTATTTTGCAGGTTGGCCAACTTATCCCCAATGGTGGTAGAGAGCACATAGGCCTCATCCATCCAAGGCCCCAATCTGGCCTTGAGGACTACCTCTTTTTGCTGCGCTACTTCCACCTGCTCTTTCAGTTTCTTTGCCTCCTACAACTTTTCCAATCTCTACGTGATAGAGATAGTGCACGTCATCGCTCTGGTTTCATTGTACTGTTGCTGCAATTCCCTTGCCTCAGTATTTAAGCTATGCAGGTTGGGATCTTCCTATAGACTCGTGAGGACCTCCATTGATTTCTCAAAGAGTGTAGTACATTTTGCCACTGCGGCATCTATTGCAGCGACTGCATCCTTGACAGCTGCCTCGCGCTGTTCTCTGACCTATGGTGGAGTTGAAGGTTGTGCCCTCAACTGGAGCTCTGTAATATTTAGGTTCATCTCAAATTGAACCTTGGCCATCTCGGTCCTAGCATAGCACACACCTGCAACCAACTTCTGAATCTTGGCCTCCAACGATTCCTCTTCCGGGATGTGAAGTTCCGAAAAAATTATGTAGGCTTATGCTACCACTATTGCGGTTCACTCATTCTTCTCATGAACCTTCTTCTAGCTGTCTATCGCTACTGTTTTCTTAACGAACATCTATTCATTGTTAACCTTCTGCTTGCTAATCATGCTTAGCGCGCACTACTCTCGGGCCCTAAGTTCTGCGATCACACCTTCTTGTAGCATGTGAAGGACTTCACTTAGGAGCACGGCCAAGTTCAAACCAATATTATTTAGAGTGCTGATAGTAGCCTTGTCAGCTTTCGCCTCTGCGCTTAGAGCTCCATCCGATAGCATGATGAATTGGGGATCCAAAGAGTGAACCAACTCCGCTACTTCAGTTGTTCGTGGCGCTAAGCTGGTCAACGCCATGTTGCTCTGCCCTACACTGGCCTGTAGTCGAGTAGTTTGGATTGGCAGCTCATGTAAACCTGTTTCTATGGCAACCAAAGCTTGCTTCTACTGCTTCTCAAACTGCTAGAACATTTCCACTATCGTAACCCTTACATTATCCCCAATGTCATCCAAGTCACCTTCTATCAAGGTGATTAGGTCTATGGATGACTTAGTGGCCTTGGTCTCTTTCCACGGTCCTTCTTTTTCCTGTTCCCTATTCCACTTCACCCATAAGGGAGTGCTTTCTAGGTCTCCACCACCCTATTATGATATCTATTCTTATTTTATCTATGGGGAATGAGATTTCTGGCTCTTGTCAGTGCCACACTCTTCTTTCTCTACTTGTTCCTTGGCAGCGCGCTCTGCTTCTGCGTGTTCCTTCTCCTCAGTCTCCTTCTTTCTCTTTTCAGCCAACTGCTGAAACTTCAACCAAACCTCTTCCTTCTTCTACTTTCCTATGGACTTACTAGACCCGATGGACAAGTCTGACATTTTGCACCAATCTGCTGGCCAATGCTCGAGGACCTCTACGATGGCATCATCCATTACTAGGTTTGGTAAATCATTCCACTTCTGTTTTGGGTCCTTTCACGTTCAGTTGGAGATACAATGGAAGTCTACTTTGAACTTTGCATATCTCAACAACTGCTCAAAGACAGTTGGTGACAACCATGGCTTGTAGTTGATGGCTGTGTGGATGCTCAACTCCATCAGCACCCAAAATATTTTACTCTCTCGGACTTGGTCAACATCCTTAATGTCCCATACTAAAGCAAACTTCGCTGCTTTTGGAAGATCTTTCGCAATCGAAGGAAATTGGTTGTGCTCGAGTAATTCCCATGTGACCAATACAATCAACAATAACAACCAAGATTAATGGAATGTTTTGCTATGGTCTTGTGCCTCCTTGTAGTTCGCAAGGAACTCGTTGCACAGGTAGCATGCCTAGTTGAATTGTACACCCTCTGTGCACTGGGCTGCTAGTTGTGTGCCACTATTGAAACCACTGGTGCGGGCACGTCGTCTGCATGATAGTTCCTCATATTCTTGCCAGCCAAGATATGGGTGGCCACCTTCACCGTGAGGTCCGTAATCCTCAAAATTGAATATTTGCGCGACTTCTTGACAAGCTTAAACTTAAATTTTAAACTTCTGTGGTCATTTTTTGGAAAAACATGACCTGGATTATCCACAGTATCTTTTTCATCATGTCGATGTTTCGAACCCCAAAGGGGATCCATCATTAGGAAAAAATTCTTCTTCTCTCAATATATCAATTTATATCCTAATGATGGATCCCCTTTGGGGTTCGAAACATCGACATGATGAAACATATACTGTGGATAATCTTGGTCATATTTTTCCAAAAGTTTAAACTTCTCCTTCATCCTTTCGGCGAGGTCGCGCTCGCTCGCCTTTCTGCCAAATGCCTTGGCAGGATTCAGCCCTAAATGCGGTTGTAAGGTGATCTTATGGATCAACATGTCAGTTATAGGGATCGACTTTCCAAACCACAGGCACCTGTCATGCACTAGGCACAACAACTGTTTGATAACAATAAAATTTATGGGAGCGTGGTGGTAATGCGACACCCATAGCAGATTCAACAATATGTAGGTTTTAACCTCATATAGAAATTACCTACATATGAATTCTAAAACATGGAAAATAAACAATGCGAGAGCATAACACATAAAACACATATACACAAAGATTTTCCCCTGGATCCCAAAACCAGGTCTACCAGCTTCATTTTTCATTATATTCCTTTCAATGTTACAATACATATTTATACATGCAGAAGCATCCAATACCATGGACCGAAAACCATCGGGCCCAAAACCATGGACCGAAAACCATAGGTAGGTTCACCTAATCTAATATAGGGTCCAAAAAAAAATTTCCCTCGGGCGTTGCCCCTGACCCCGTAGAGGGGGGCTACCCGCCCCCCTCAAACCCCCAAGACAGGGGGGGTTTCCACCCCCGCTGCAAAATCAGCACAATGAAGGGGAGGATCTGCCCCCCTTCTAACCCCCTTAGTTAACTACATAGGTTAATCATAAAAAGAATATAACACAACCCAACACAATAGGCCTTTTCCACCCCACAAATCCACTTCAGAGGCCCCAGCGTAGTGACACCCGATTCCTTGTAGAATACTCTCTGCATGAAATTATCAATAGCCAGGTGGGGGTACTACTCAGTGTCCCCCAAGTCCCAATCTTCAAGTTACAGGTGTGGGACTCGCACCAAGCGTGAACCTTCAAATTTTATGTTTTTTGGTAGCAGGGGCATGTTAAGAAGAACATTTCCCTCATCTGGGTCCTTCGGGACCTTCACCTATCCTTGGCATGGAGGGATGTATTTGACCAAATTCGAGATAGGGTCTACTCCCTCAAAATCAATGTCCTCTGCACCCATATCAGTGTCCTCTGTGCCCTCGTCAGCCTCTAGATCGACCACTTTGCCTTTTTCCTACGCAGTGTGCTTCTCTTTTCTCTCATGTTTTCTTGGTGACTCGTGCACTGGCAGGGTCTTATTTTGTTTATCCTTCTTTGGCTTGGGAGCCTCTCTTGCCGGTGTAGGCTTCAGCCTAGGTGACCTCATTTTTGGCACTGCTGCGGGCACCTCCATACTTATGACCTCAAGGGCAGCTCCCTTAGAGGCAATAGACCCTCCAGCACTTGTAGTTTCTACAGGTGCAGACATGAGGCTATTAAGGAGATGTTGGGTTTCATTAGGCAACCCATCAAACAAAGAACTAGCCAACAAGTCCTCAATGAATGCAGGGTCCATGCGAAACCAATAGCACGACACATAAAATCCCAAAATTGAAAGTGTTTTTTGTTGGGTGACCAATTGTAATTTATAGGCAAATTCGAATTCAAATCCGACCGTTCCCCCCAAAATACGCTCATAACTACTATATTGGCAGTAGATTTTCAAAGATCTCACTCTTAAATTCATCCTTAAATGCTAGCCCCTGCTCCTCTTAGTTGTTTTCTCACTATCAAATCATGAACAGTGATAGTAATGGTCACTTTTTGGCCACCCTGCACGGTCTCTCCTCCTATAGTGCAACTCCCTTCGTGCTTCTGCTAATGCTGTGACATTCTTCCATCCTGCACAGTGCCCGAGTCACACATCTCTACAACCCATGCAATGTAGTTTATAGTCTCGCGCCTCCTTTCAGCTGCCTAGAGCGCTAAGACTGTGGTACTATCATATAGTCATTTGGCCGGTTCCTCGGTGTATGGCTTCAATCGATTGCCATTTACCTTTCTGGGAAATGGATCTCCATTCAATTTCACCAGCTGAACTGCTCCAACAATGGTAATCTCTTTGATGACATATGGCCTCAACAAATACATCCAGAATTTTCCTGGAAATTTATCAAACTTGTTTTCATATAATAAAACTAAATTGTTTACCTTGGAGGTGCGCAGTTTGATGTGTCGATTGTGTCATGCCTTTTTGTGCTCTTTCTGAACTTGTTGATGGAATCTAGCCAAAAATCTATCTTCCTCCATCTCTATCAGTTGTGTGAGCCTTTCTTCTAAGGCTTTGTGGTCCACCATTCTTGTGAACAACACTATCTGTAGACTAGGAACAATGTTATGGAACCAGCTCAAGAAAAGATAGAAAAGATAGATCAATGCCTTAGAATTAAGCCTATTCCAGGGGGCAACCTCCTTTATATTACATAAGTGAACAATTCTTCGATGATACAAATGAAAATACCTCCTTTCTATATATAGGAGTCTAAGGGGTCATAACATAGAGCCGACATAACAATAATAATGTAAGGGCACACTAATAACAATAGTGGGCTTCTATGGGGTACAATAGTAACAATATGGGCACTACATGGGTACATCAATATAATAAGTAGGTTGTACTAATAACAATAAGGGGTTACACTAGTAGTATAGGGGCCTAACAAACAATGTACTCCATCGACATCACAACTTCTATGCCATAGATCGGTCAAAAAGGTGTCTATCCAGTCAACTTCTTACAAGTAGTTCTATAAGCTCATAACACCGCTGGTACGTGCATGTCCCAATCATTCCCCTACGCATTGCTAACCTTTGTCAGCACATTCTCCAATATCTTATTAAATGCTTCAACCATCAAATTGGCCTGCAGATGATACAATGTACTCTTTTGGTGATAAACTTGGAATTCCTCTGTCAGCGTGTTGATCGTTTCATTAAGGAAATGCGTACCATGATCACTCATCAAAATCTTCGGGCAAGAAAACCTAGTCAGCACATATTCAAATAGGAACTTTGTGGTTGTTTCTCCAATACAATCCTTTAAGGGTTGTGCCTTTGCCCATCTGGTCAAATACTCAGTCGCGGTGATGATGTACCACACACCCGTCTTCTTTCTTGGAGGCTGAATCGATCCTACAAAATAAATCACCCATTTCTCAAATGGCTGCAATTGCATCTATGGATTCAGAGGCAGCTCATCCCTCCACGATGGCCTGCTCGTCCTCTAACATGCATCACATTCCCTACAATAAGTGTTGGAATCCTTATGCAGTGTTGGCCACCACAACCCAGTGCGTAAAATCTTCCGCACCGTTTCTTTTCCTGCATAATGTCCTCCCGTAGCCCCTCTCATCCACTCCCATCTTATACAAGTGACCTACAATAAGAGAAAAATCTACAGCGTGCACCACCAATTCCTTCTTTTATTGACTGGTGTATCCTTCTGGAGCCATTCATGTAGTCAGAAAGTGTATGATGTCTGCAAAATGACTATCTATGATGCACACCACAAAGAGCTGTGCATTAGGCAGTCCTTCCTCCAAATTAGCAGGCTCCTCACCTGTTTCAATGCGTGATAGATGATCCGGTCCTACATTCAATCACCCTGGCTTCACAATGACTTCGAAATCATATTCCTGAAACAACATTAGCCATCTGCATATTCCCCCCCAACATTGGCTTGTTGACTAGGTACTTTAATGTAGAATGATCTGTATACATCTTAAAGTGTCTCCCTAGCAAGTAGTGTCTAAACTTTTGGAGCATGTACACCATAGCCAAACCTTCATGCTCTGTCGTCAAATAGTTCTTCTCAGCCTTAGATAACTTCCTACTTGAAAACACGATAAGGTGATCCAACTCTCCCTCATTACTTCCCAGTACAATACATGACGCATCCACATGCACATGAGATTCCTTCTTCCAATCCGGGAAGACTAGGATCGGCATGGTGACCTTTTTTTCTTTTAACACATCCAAGCTCCACTGACATTCTTCATTCCAACAATGTAGAGTGCAAAGTTTGTCTTACCTTGACATCCTTTTTTGCATATGTTTCCTCTCTTTTCCTATATTTACCACCTAAATAATGCCATATACACAAGGTTTTGTTAGAGGTAAGAAATAATATGTCTTCTTCTTCATGTTTGACTATATACCCTATTGTTTTTTTAAAGAATGCATTTGGCTACAAAATTAGTCTATTTCTGTAGCTAATGCAAATTTATACAGCTGCCTGCATTGTTTGCAAGGTTCAAAAGCTCCAGGTCAGTGACGAAGGATAAATATGGATAAGAAATGGTCCCCTCGTGGATCCCTTCCTTTCCCCTTGAACTAGTTCATCAAGATGATCGTAGGATATCACAGTCAAACCCCAAAGTCAACCATAGGATTGTCGCTGGAACATAATTTGAGTTTCATCAAAACCTTATGGATTTTCTTTCAGAATAGCAAATCGAAGGTTTAGCGATATAGTTTAGTTGGAATAAAGATATCTAGGCTTAAAATGCTCATGCTGTTATGCCAAAGACTTGTTATAAAAACTATGGCCGCACTATGATTTGGTGCACACCATGTTGTAGCCTACTCTACCATTTAAAATTTCATTTGTTATATTACTCAAAATAAAAAAAAATGGAATATATAAATTTGAAAATTAAAAGAGAATTATAAAATTTAGAGTATTTGTTACACTAACGACGACATTTAAGATGTTATGAAAGTGGGCCCAATCTATCGATTAAAGCCCGAACATGTCAGCGAAGTGCGATCAAAGATCGATGATGGAGATAGGTAAAGTGTTCTACGAGGGAACAAGGAGCACGAGTTATAATTACGTCGTAAGGCGTTCCCTCTGAGAAAGACATCCCTAAAATGTGACGTGTACGATCCTGAGCCATTGATTTTGTGTGTTAGACGATTGGGGTGTTTTCTGCCGTTGGTTTAATCTGTTTTTTTTTCATCGAAAAATGTTATTTTTTCCACCAACTGGAAGACAGAGAGGGAGGATCTGACAATGGGCCATGAAAGTCCAGGCCTCGTAGCGATGAGACTCTTCGCAATGACTGAACCGAAACGTGTCTTCGCAGTGACGAAACGTCTCTTTCTTCTTGGTTTCGTGTCTTTCTTCCTGCCTGAGGGCCACGTAGCCAGCGCAGCCTTGTGCTGTTATATCACTATTTATACTGTCTGCTTCACACATGGGATTTCTGCTCAGAGGTCTTCTGGTTGGAAAACTCTTAGTGATCAGTGTTTCTTGCCCTTCTTTCTGTTATGGTTTCTGAAGTCACCGGGATTTGTTCTTTGCTCTGAGCCTCATTTTGCATCTTTGGCATTTTTGCAATCATACGTTGGTTGTTTGCACAAATTAAATATGTGCATCTTTGTGCCTGATAATCTGTAGGGATATATCAAACCTGGGTTCAGATGGGTTTTGGTAGCATCGATATTCAATATACCTAATCTAGCATTTACATTCAATGGACAAACGCGCGAACATAAACATGGTGGCTCACCCCACCCTCTCCACCTGCACTGTAGAATGCTTTTGGGTTCACTGAATGTGTTAAGTCTATCAGTTGATGTTGGAATTCCATTGAACATAGCAGCTTTTTTTAATCTCAAAATAGCGGGCATATCTTGCCTGCCCTGGGTACAAAGTGTCTGGTGCGATTCCTGGGGAACAAGCTACTGTGTTGTAAGTTGATCAGCATATTGAAATGTATACCTTCTCTATATTTGGAATGCCTTATCCTTCACCATATTTGAAATGCCTTACCTACCCTATCCATGAAATTCAATATGCGTTACAATCTAATATCTATTAGTAAGTGTTTGTTCATTAGTCTCATTCTATGAAGAAATGATGTTGTGTTAAGTTGAGTAGAAATAGATGAGAAGGAAGCATCTTGCCAGTAGTATGTGTGAGGTGGCAGGACTGTTTCTTGGGAGAGTAATCAACTAAAAGAGTTTATAGCTTTAAAAGATCATAGGTGTATCAGAATGTCTTCCATTAGATCATGGCCTCGTAAAGCCTTAAAAGATCACAGGTGTATCAATGTCTTTCAGAGGAATATAAACACTGTTGTCATATTTTTTCTTCCATTTGACATAAGCCATGAGTTTATTTTCCATTTTATCCCCCAATAGTAACAAAATATATCTTCTATGTTCTTTCTTGCTTTAGTCTATTGAAAGGATTACTTCCTCCGAAAATTACCAATACCGGATAACAGCTTCAGTCACATCTTTTAAAGGAAATATGCTGGAAGATATTATGCTTCAAGCAGTGCTTAGAAGATGCTTATTGTATAACTAGGCACCAAAGCCACCATTTTCCAACTACTAATGCTTTCAAGCCTGACTGTAGCTAACCTAGCATAGAAAAATTAATAAAACTTGAGATAAATATGATGCCTCAAATAGACCTGTGTCATTCTAGTATATGATGATTTGGTGTATATAACTTGGAAAGATACACCTTCAAAACAAATAGTTGCAAATGCCATCAAATGTATCTGTAACATTGCCTTCACGTGAGAACTTATTGATCTACACTGCCTGCACATGTTTCTAAATGTATTTTTTTCCACATCAATACCACATGAGACTATATGGACTACATCCTGGTTATTCATGGGTTCACCATTCTCTTGATATCGTTTTGCACACCTTTAGATTAGTCATCCATTGGTGATTCACCAACATTCATTTTAACTAATTCCAGGAGCTTACTTCTCATTGAATCAAAATGTATAGTTTGGGCATAGTCTTGTACTATAAGCCTTGATCATTGTAAAAGAGGCATCTCTGTTTAGCTGGGAATCTGTAGCTAACCTTAGCATAGAAAAATTAATAAAACTTGAGATAAATATAATGCCTCAAATAGACCTGTGTCATTCTGGTATCTGATGATTTGGTGTATTTAACTTGGAAGGATACACTTTCAAAACAAATAGTTGCAAATTCCATCAAATGTATCTGTAACATTGCCTTCATGTGAGAACTTATTGATCTACACTGCCTGCACATGTTTCTAAATGTATTTTTTTCCACATCAATACCACATGAGACTATATGGACTACATCTTGGTTACTCATGGGTTCACCATTCTCTTGATATCGTTTTGCACGCCTTTAGATTAGTCATCCATTTTTGATTCACCAACATTCATTTTAACTAATTCTAGGAACTTACTTCTCATTGAATCAAAATGTATAGTTTGGGCATAGTCTTGTACTATAAGCCTTGATCATTGTAAAAGAGGCATCTCTGTTTAGCTGGGAATTTTTTTTGTTTATTTAGGTGTCTAATACCAATGATTCTATTTGCAATTCTGAGACAATAGAGGAGAGTTATTTTCGCCTTCCCATTCCAACCCCCTCAAAGTGCTTACTATCACTAAGTTAATTGTGTGCACACATCAAATACCAATGACTTATAATTCTTGCCATGACTGCAATTAATAGACTATTGTTCTTCAACGTCACAAGCTAGTTGGAATTCACATCAAGTACAGGCTTTGAATTGGACATTTCAACATATTCTTGACAACTCTTTTTTACCTTGACTTCTAATTCTATTTCTCAATCGACTTTTCCAAATTTACTTACAAGTGTTAGAGATGAGCTTGGTTTGTGCTCCTACTCCAGTGTTAGAACAAAGCCTTTAACACCTGATGTACTTTGACAACAAATTTGTGTTACACATCTTTGATCTTTTCCTTAAAAATCAATTCTTGTATGAAATTCTTTCTTATCAATTTGTATGCATATAAATTGTTCAACACTGTCAGCTCACACTGTGTACTTGATCCAACCATGCAGCCAAAGATGAATTCATCAATAAGAACTTTTCTTGCAAGGTGTGCTTCTAGTTAATATAACTTGAATCCCCTGTTGTCAATTAATTTGTTGATTCATTATGGAATCTATCCAACAAATAATTTAAAGGTAAAGGCCTCCAGTAAAATTGCCAAACTTATTAGATTGGTTCAATATCGACCAGTCCTCTGTGTTCCCAAATAAAGCTTAAGCATAATGACTTTACCAGAATCCGTTCTTAGACACATCAAGTACAGGATTTGACTTGGACATTTCAACATATTCTTGACAACTCTTTTTAACTTTGACTTCTAATTCTATTTCTCAATCGACTTTTTCAACTTTACTTACAAGTGTTAGAGATGAGCTTGGTTTGTGCTCCTACTCCAGTGTTACAACAAAGCCTTTAACACCTGATGTACTTGGACAACAGATTTGTGTTACACATCTTTGATCTTTTCCTTAAAAATCAATTTCTGTATGAAATTCTTTCTTATCAATTTGCATGCATATAAATTGTTCAACACTATCAGCTCACACTGTGTACTTGATCCAACCATGCAGCCAAAGATGAATCCATCAATAAGAACTTTTCTTGCAAGGTGTGCTTCTAGTTAATATAACTTGAATCCCTTGTTGTCAATTAATTTGTTGATTCATTGTGAAATCTATCCAACAAATAATTTAAAGGTAAAGGCCTCAAGTAAAATTTCCAAACTTATTGGATTGGTTCAATATCGACCAGTCTTCTATGTTCCCAAATAAATCTTAAGAAAAATGACTCTACCAGAATCCATTCTTAGACATTCCAACATATCAATTGCATGAATTTTGCAATTCTTCATGATGCAACCCTTACCAATGACACTGTTGTAGGTTGGAGTTGTAGCAATAAAGGTAATGTTGGATGCTATGCATAATTTGGAAAAGGCTTACAAGGTAACATTTCCCCAATTTTTTTTGAAATCATGGTATATATTCTGAGATTTGGAGGATCCATTTACCTTAGGCATTGTGACTGTTTGTGTTCTTAGTGTCACTGCTAATCTAAATAGTATCATAAGGAGAATCCTCACTAGTGCATTGAACAGAGTTGTCTTGTTGTCCATCACATAGAATTATGCTGGCTTTTTGGAGGCCGTCTTCAATAATTAAAGCTGAGAGCACCATTTGAACTCTCCATATCCTTTGTGTCATTCAAACTTCCAAGCCTCAAGGCCTTGTTATTCACACTTCCATTTGAAAATATTATTTTGCTTGCTTGTAATAATGGGACCAGCCTTCCATTCTGATGGTCTCCAGATATATAATTTGTAGATGCATGTATGTCCTCCACCTATTTGATTTGTTCCTTGACGAGGTCTAGGCCATCCTAACTGAAGAATGCAAAAAGAGGCTCTGGTTATTCCAAAATGGTCATGAACATGCAGTTTCACTTGCATTGATAGCAGTATTTGCAGCTGCTAGGAGTTCTTCACGATCATCATTCGACTCTCAAAATTCCTGTGTTTTATAGAACTTATCAAACTTTCTCTAGTGCCCCCTTCATGTTCTGATATTTGTATTATATCAGCATTACCTTTGAAAACTCTACAGAGAATAATTCTAATTCCAGTTTCTCGTACAAGCTTGAAAGAAAAAATTGCCTTTGGATTTACCTTGCCAATAGAAAACATCTCTGTGTTTTTTGCTACTTATTCCCAAAATCTGTAGAAGTTGCTATAGATAAGTAGCTATTTATGACAAATGAAGGGTAATCAAGTCGTTCCTTTAGTCTAGAGATTATTACTGCTACAATGTCTCTTTTTACAACAAATATCTTCACTATTCCTCTACAGTAAAATAAGTTGCACTAGAAGATGTACCTTGGGTGTTAAAATATTCCTTTTATTTGCATCTAAAATGTCCTCCTTTGTTCTAAATAAATTTCCCACATCTTGTAAGCATAAAATAAGCCAAGTCCTCAACAGAGTTGGGGAATGTTAAAAGTTCATCTTTACTAATGCAGATGTTACTGCCACCTGACAACTTTTCAAACAAGCTTGAGAATCTGAGTGATGCTGTTGATTTGAATGTTATAAGGCCAGTCATTATATTAGCTTTAAATATCAACATCGAAATGGCGGAAAGAAGTCCAAATAAGACATTTAAAATTAGTGCAAAATCTCTATAAAATCTCTCAACAATGATTAATTGTTTGATCTTGTAGATCCTACCAACAATATATACCATATCTTGTATGCCTAACACCATTTGAAAATTCCTTATGAAATCCTTCCAAAGGACCTTTTTCAATGTTACGTTCTCCTTTTGGGATTATCCTTCCTTCAAATAATGCTATAAAGACCTTTGTGATAAAAAAACAGTGCCTATCAGCAATTTTAGATCGCCTCTTCCCAATTGGTTTAGGGTCCTTTTCTCTGGTGGTAAACATGCTCTTGATTGGTGGAACACCACACAAGATACAAGCAATATGAAAGCAAGTCCCATCACCAACTCCAGCCTCTAAAGTTTTGGTGTTTAGTTCATTGACGTGAATATCTATCTGCTTTTCTTTCCTAGAGGCTATAAAAGATGAATGTTCCACTGTTGTAAGACACGTTGTGAGTTTCACATTGCCTTGAAATTGATCATGAAAACTGAGACTAAATTAAAATTATTGTGTTGGAAGGGACCTTTTTTGACTGTGGACTCTGGTTTATTTCAATAATCAAGAGAGCAAGCTTAGTGGTTTACTCACAAATTCATTGAAAATTGAAAGCAGGAATAATATTCTAATGGAAAGCGTCACAGGGGTGCAGCTCAATTGTTGTATTATGTAAATAAAGAGACTTGAAATTCAAATCCTTGGAGCAGCCCAATCTACTGAGATGAGATGATAGGTCCCAGAAGTATAATTAAAGGGACAATTAAAATTAAAATTAAATAAATAAATAAATATTTAAACAAGAACATTCAATTCATACACCCATTTCTCTATTCTTTCATATGTTTGCAGCTTGCCAACCAAAATGAAAGAGGAAGAGTGCATGCATCCAGCTACCCAGAGATGCCAAGCATATAAGTATCGATTATTGCCCTGTGATTCAATTTCACCATCACTCAGTGCTGGTTATGTTAATATGATTCTTCTTGAGTTATGTACTACAATAAACAAGGTTTTTTCACTGCAACATCCTTGTTGTATGAAGTCCAATGTGTATGTGCTTTTTGTTAAGAATTTACTGCACAACATAAATGATTACTAAGAGGAATAAATATAAAATTAACCAGCAATAACCATAAACACATAAATATACATGTTTATCCGGGAAAACCCCAAATCCGGGGAAAAAACCCAATCATAATGAAATTTCATTATCCTTGGCCAAAACCCTGGCCAATCCGGCCAAGTGAGCCTTCACCGCTCACCTCCAGGCCATATCTTACAATGAAGTCTTCCCAGCCTTTTATAGGCTCCATTACATGCAATACTATGGGCTAAAAACTATGGGTGCACAAAACCATGTGCCCCAAAACCACCACTGTTTACCCTAGTCAAATATTGACTTTATCCCGAGTCAAATTTACCTAACAATTCCCCCCTTAAACTTGACTTGGGGCTTCTTGACTAAATCCAGCCAAACCTGCTAAGTGAGACAACCCCGCTCACTCTAGCTCTTCCCCCCTCAAATTTTTACCGAGAGTAATTGTTAACTTGACATCCCCCTATCACCTAGGTCTAACCCAGACTTTACCAGTGATTTACCCAGGGGTACGCATGCCATACCCGGTCTTACAGCAGTATGCCCATTTACATGTAATAAAATTAACTTCATTATAATAATTTTTTTTTTGTTTCATTGTTGTTGGTATTTGTATGACCATTCTCTACATTCATACATGAGCATCAAACCCTCATCACCGAGCCCACGTCCTCTTCAGATTCGGATTTCAACGATTTGATCACACCATCGATCTTGATATTTATAGTGATGACAAGTTATGGATGTTGGCATAATCCACATGGCTGTTCCACTTAGATCCACACCAGAGCATCTCACAATTTTTGCACGCATTTCTCGGTCATAACGCTGCTCCTTTGTGAGAACGAGTTTTGGCTCTGCTGACTGCGACTCCGGCTTTGTCAAGGAATCCACCATTTTCAGAGATAGTTGTGATCATTCATGTCGATCCAGAGACTGTACACGAGCACCATCTCACCGACCAGAATTTGGGGCAACCGCATCGTCTAGCCAGGTTTCAGCAATTCATGGCTCGCTCTAGCTCACAACGCAGATTCCTCGCTGCCGCTTGCATGCGAAAATGGCCGTCCTGACCAGACTTCTGTTCAACGCTCAGAGTCACACCGTCGGCACATAAGAAGGTGCCCATCCAGTGATTTCCAATGGCGCCCATGTCCAGGATCGATCCTCGGCCTCTTCAATCCCTTCAATCGCGTCAGATTGGCCAAAACCAGTCTTATATTTCAATCGCAGACTCATCGCTCTCCAGGATCTTCATGGGAATCACAATGCATCCCAAGATCCAATCTCAGATGTGAGACAGTGCATTTCAAATGTAAAATAAAATAAAATTAACCGACCTTTGCAGATCCGCAAAGTGGATCTATTCACAAGAATTGATCTCTGCCATGAGATTTTTCTTTCAGACGACTAAAAACTGTGGAGCAAAAAAATCCAAGCTCACTTTTCATTGGGCACGCCATTTTTTTTTTTTTTTCAGCAGATCTGGAAATTTCCCACGCATTGCCTCAGATCTTCGACCCTTCAAAAAAGCCGGTATCAAACAGAGCCTTCGACCACACCTTACCCGCGCTCATCCTCCGCCCTTCCACCGCCACAGAAGTTTCGCATGGGGTCCAGATCTAGACATCCATGAGTGCAGTGAAACAAATCTCTTTCATATACCAGGCCAATAAAACCCTTAGCAACAAAAGAATTTTTCTGAAGCCAATACACAACCTTTGGCTCCGATACCAATTGTTAAGAATTTACTGCACAACATAAATGATTACTGAGAGGAATAAATATAAAATTAACCAGCAATAACCATAAACACATAAATACACATGTTTATCCAGGAAAACCCCAAATCTGGGGAAAAAACCCAATCATAATGAAATTTCATTATCCTTGGCCAAAACCCTGGCCAATCCGGCCAAGTGAGCCTTCACCGCTCACCTCCAAGCCATATCTTACAATGAAGTCTTCCCAGCCTTTTATAGGCTCCATTACATGCAATACTATGGGCTGAAAACTATGGGTGCACAAAACCATGTGTCCCAAAACCACCACTGTTTACCCTAGTCAAATATTGACTTTATCCCGAGTCAAATTTACCTAACACTTTTGTAAATGGTAGCCAAGAGTTCTGTTAGAATTTTTTCATGTGGCTACTAAAGTAGATATACCCATAAGGAACTTTGTTGATATTGTTGGTAAATTATTTACTTGCAGTCATGGAAGCCATTTGAGCACTGTACAAGAATAACATTACCCTCTAGCTGGAAATGGGTGAAACAATTGGGTAGGAGGGACTTAGAGCTATTTTTATAGGGCATTTCTTTCGACATGAACTTGCAATTGGGCTTAATTTGTTCTTTCTTGTTTCTGTCATCCTTGAACTATGTTGGACGTGGTGTAAATTTTGCACACCTCGGCCACATACACCTCTTGTTCCATTTGACAGCTTTTCCAGTAATTTTTAACTGGGGATTATGCAAAAGCTAGCAGTAGGTGGTTGCATTTTCCTGTCTATATGCTACAATGTTCTCGGGATATGGATCCCTATGTATTGGTGGCTGAAGGAGAAGCATGAAAGGTTTTGCAAATGTGGGAAAGTATATTTTCTAGGCTCTGACTTGGTTTACAATGTCAGCTTATGTTCATCACTCAATCACAAAAGAAGGTAAAGACAAGTTCCCACTTTTATTATAGTCGTTGTGGAGCCTATCATTCATTCTTCGTACTTTCTTCATCTTTCTCGACATTCAACAATTGACAGAACAAAGAAGCGTGGATGTTGATATCTTTGTTGAAATTATGGTTCTTCCCTTTTTGGCTTTCTTTTGTTATAGTAGTTGTTGTGCCAAAAGTGGTGATGATTCCTCCTCACAGACCATTCAAGAACCTCTCTTGAAAGACAATTTCCCAAAAATGTGGAAACATTAAGGCAATCACTATTTATGGAAGAGCCAACCTTCTCAGTTGGCTATCATTTTCTTGGATGAGGCCATCCTAAGTAAAGAATGCAAAAAGAGGCTCCAGTTATTCCAAAATAGTCATGAACATGTAGTTTCACTTGCATTGATAGCAGTATTTGCAGCTGCTAGGAGTTCTTCAGAAACAGGCTTCGCTTTTATCTTTAATGAGTCAAAAATTTTTTGGGCAGAATTTGGCAAAATAAATTGTGAGATCAAGGCAAGCTATTCAGCGCCTTTATGAGAACATGGCACATCTGAATTCGATATCTACGCACCTTGGAGAAAGTGTTGGTAATTTTTTCTTTACTACTTGTTCTTGGATCATCTTGCATGCAGTTTAATCTCTGTTCTATTATTGAATTTGCAGTTGTTTCTCCCTACCTTTATCTGACAATAGCCATTTTTTACTATATAGCAATCAGTTGCAAGCTAAATATGATATTAACTAATTTGTAGTTGTTGTTTTCATTTCCCTTTTTACAATATTTGGATGCTAAGTTAACACTATCAGGATACATCTATGGGTTGTCCCAGAAACATTAGACAGAATGGAGTTGCATGTTTTCATGTTAGAATGTGTATCTAGCTCATAAGGCTAGCATTCTAGATCTTTTCGACATATTGTACAAGATATAGGAGATTCTGCTGCAGAATTCATCGAAAATTGGAAAACATTTCGTCCATTCTACAATCCTTGGCATCAACACTACACACTATCTGATATTGAATCTGTCACAAATGATACCTCAACTATAAATGAAACCAATCCAACAGACACCATGGAAATAAATGAATGGGAATTACTTTCCCAATTACACCCTACAAATGAGCTTCTCATAAATTACCTTGACATGCTTGGTCTTCATGGCTTTGATGACACCCATAACTGGAATCATACCACTATACCATTTAATCTACAAAATAATGCAATACAATTCATTGAGAATAGCCGCTCCATCCACCGCATTCTTCAAACACATCAACATATCTTGCTGACCCTTACTACATTATCTCCAATGCAATGAAAAGCTCTAAATATTATTTCTAATCATTTTGCTAGGAAGGATTATTTACCCGCTCTCAGAATGATAATACAAGGCACTGCTAGTACAAGAAAATCCCTCCTTATTAATTGCATCAAAGATATGCTCATAGGCCTTGCAAGTCTGGAACCTTCACCGATCATGCTCCTCGCCCCTACAGGCGTTGCTGCCTTCAACATACAAGCATCGACAATCCATTTTGCTTTGCATCTTCCTATAAAGGATCTTATGCCCTTAGAAGGTAATGCTCTTGCAAAATTCCAAGAAGAACTCAGGCATATAAGATACATACTAATCAATGAAATGAGCTTCATTGGGCCAAAGCTTCTCAGCCATATTGATGAACGTCTTCGCAAGGCATTTCCCCACCAAAGAAACACTCCTTTCGGTGGTTGTTCCATAATATTGGTTGGTGATCTCAGTCAGCTACCACCCGTCAAAGACATACCTCTATATGCAGGGATGAGCCACGGAAGCGCACTATGGAACACCTTCAACACAGTCATCACATTAGACACAATATTTCATCAACAAGGTGATGACATCGCACAGGTTACTTTCAGGAACATTCTCCAGAACATTAGAGATGCAAATCCAACAATCGGACGACTACAACATACTCATGTCGCGAACAGATTCCTTTTTATCGGAAGAAGAAATATGTTCATTCCATGATTCCATGCATCTATTTCCAACAAATTCTCAAACAATGGTCCATAATAAGCAAATGATGAAATCTCTAAACACTCCTATCGCACGATCCATTGTTGAAGATGAAAACACATATTCTAGTATTTCCTTTGAAGACGAGCAACTTGAGTGAATTGTATTACTATGCAATGGCGAAAAATTTATGTTGACTTCCAACCTTTGGGTTTCAGCCGGACTTGTTAATGGTTCCCTCAGAAAAATTGTAACCATCTTTTACAAAGAATCAACTGCACCACCACAAATTCCAACATTTGTTGTCGTAGATTTTCCCAAATACATTGGGCCTCCTTGGGATGAAAAAAACCCCACTCACTTGCCTATTCCAGCAGTAAAAAGAAATGGTCGTACACAAATTCCACTGAACATGGCTTGGGATTTAACAATACATAAATTTCAAGGTATGACACTTCCAAAAGCAACAATTGACATTGGAAAAATAGAACGTCAAGGTCTCACATTCACAGCTATTTCAAGAGTACCTTCTCTACAATATCTCCAGATTAACCCCGCATTCAGTTTTGATCATTACAGTAAAATGAAGGACAACAAAAACATTGCTCGCAGAAAACACGCAGAAGAAATTCTTCGTTCAATGCCGCCTCCTGATAATCTGCTTCAACCCATACTTTGACATCAACAAAAGGTTTTAACAAGTAGCTATATTGATGTCAAAGCCTTGAGTTCATTACCTAGGATGGAGGGATATTATCTCTTCTTAATTTCTAATAACCATTCCACAATGGCAGTAACACCATGGAAAATAGGTAAGAACCAACCACAAGGAATCTGCATAGGACATGACAACTAAAGAAAAGATGATAGTATTAGCTTGATCAGCATAACTAAAGCAAAGAGAATAGATTAAAGAGTCAAGAAGTTTCTCAAAGAAAATCAAGCAACAATTAGAAGCATAGCAACAAGTAGCAAAGCAAAGAGGAAGGCTTCAAAATAATGTTCAAGAAATGACCTTACAAGTAGACTACTTGGATAGTTGGTTCTTAACTAGACCCCAGCAGTCAAAGATAGGCTCCACCACTCAGGCCTAATAAATGGTTGCTGTCTGGTTTCACAAAATAGCATGTGTTGAGGAAATGTGGAATTGCTAGAGCATTTTGGGAATGGATTACCACTGAGTGCAACAATCTCTTTGTCAGTCTTCTTTGGGAGGGAGTCAGTTTGGGGATGGATGGATGATCAGGCAGCCTAACAGAGGTATATAGAACACCTAAGCTTGATGAGCATCTTTTTTTAGGCTAAAAAAAGATGTGATACTGAACAGGAATGCCTCCCCCTTCATTTGGGAAAGATTTCAAATGTTAGATCAATGTTAACAGCGTAGATTTCAACCAGAATTGGAATTTTAAAAAGAGTGTAGAACCTCTCTTCAAAATAAGGGCCAAAGAAGATATACTGGCATTCCTTGCATATGTGGGGAGAGGTAGGCTATAACCACAGCTTGGCCCAATGATATATACTACTTGGTGTACTCTTCCACTGTTCATTAATGAAATATGAGATGTGATTTCATGAAAAAACACAAACGAATATCAAGGAACAACTACAAACCTGCAATAAATGTTATAATGCCTCGGATAAATGGATAATGTAACTCCAAGTTCTTATCCAAGAGGTGGATATAAATTTTTTGAAGAACCAAGAAAAGAGGTCAAAGCTCTCACTAAAAATGGCGTGCTCATCTTGGATCTGCAAGGAACATTTCTACCAAATAAGAAAATTTCATAGAATAGAACATTTGCTGGGAGAGAGTTTTAGGTGATGGTAAGATATTAAGCAAACCCGTACTCCTAAGCAAGCCAGGGAGATGAAAAGTAAAACCTATGAAAACAATTGATTAAGGGGCATTAGATCTACCAAAATTTAACCAAAAAATATGGAAGCAAGCTAATACTATAGTAGTCAATCACATAATTCAAAACAAAAATTACAATAGCAATTTAGCTCGCATAAAACAACTTGAATGATACTTAACCAAAAAATATGGAAGCGAGCTAATATTGTAGCAATCAATCACATAATTCAAAACAAAAATTACAGTAGCAATTTAGCTCACATAAAACAACTTGAATGATTAACAATAGCTTACAATAGTTTCGAGCTTCATTCAACAATTCTGACAATGTCAAACCCTAACCCTTAGTCAGCTAGAGAAGTGTGCCTAGCCCACATAAGAATATTTCATAGAATAGAACATTTGCTGGGAGAGAGTTTCAGGTGATGGTAAGATATTAAGCAGACCTGCACTCCTAAGCAAGCTAGGTAGCTGAAGGCTGAAGGGTAAACGTTTTGCAGCCCTTGGGACAGTACTTCCCACCAAAAGCTTTAAATCAAATCAATATAGATGATGAAAATAGTGTTGGTGCACAAATACCAGCATGAAAGCCACAAAGAACATCAAAATATCCACAAAAAAGGGATGAAAGATCCTTGTAAAGGATGGTTTGGAAGGAGAACTAGTACAACCACCCATAGGTGCTTTCAACCAGTGAAAATATCCTTTAGATTCACACAGAATAACTTTGGAAGAACTCTACAAGAAAGCAACACCTAATGCTGGTCATTCAAAACTATGCAAAAAATTCTCAATATCAGTGCATAAAAGTGGGCCAAAGCAATCTCATGGGGAGATTTTTCCCAACAAATGATATTACCACAAAACAACCCCCAAAAATCCATAGTTTAGGCACAATCTTACACAGAAAACTCTAAATCATTGAATGAACATCTGAAAATGAGTTAAATACACAAAACCCTAAACCCCTAACCTACAAAACCCTAAACCCTCAAAACCTTCCATGCAAAGTTAACAAAAATTCCAAATAGGGTGTTTAGTGTTGAAAAACACATAGAAATAGCTGGTAGGATTAAAATCCTACCGGATAGAGCCCATGGATTAAAAAAAAAAAAAAACAACAACAACAACAACAACAACAACAAAGAATAGAAAAACCTGCAATTACCTCTTAAAAAAAACCTTCGACCTCGAACTCGCTAAAACTACAACTGGCTCCTCCCTAAACAATAAAAACTGCGAATTAAACCACCACCAAAGAAACCCTAAACAACTGGCAGTCTAGAATGACCAACAAATCCAGGCGGAAAACCACAAGAAAGCCAAAAACCCTGTTCCAACCATGGATGCTTAACCTCGAACAATGGCAGACATCAGCTCTTGGTTAGCGGACGAAGTGCGCAGGTTCTGGGGCTGTCCCGCGCCATCTTCGGTGGAGGGCTTCAGCCAACAACCGGCCTTGAGAAAAAAGACAAACGGAAAAATGAACATCACAACATTGACGTGTAACAAACCATCGAAACGGCATGGAAAGGAGTTTTAAGAACATGACACGATGCCCAACACGTGGACCTCCACGGTGGACAGGTGTCATACGAAGATCACAAGGGTTCACGTGGCAGTAGGCAACGTGGTGGGGAGGGCGCACAGGTAATGGTGTCCCTCCCCTATATATAGTGGGGAGATATTTTTATACAACCAACATGGTATGAACCATAACCAACCCATGGAATGGTCAACGTGAAGTACAGGCAAGGCTTGGGTGGGCAGCCACATGGTGGTCCTGCCACCCAAAGCCACCCACCATACTAAATGTTAAAGTTACAAAACAATGTGGATTCTGTAGGTTGGTTGAGATGGGGATGGGTGTGGTCCCGTGAAGTACGGGCCCACCCCCCAACAATGAGATAAAAAAAATAATATATGGATTATATATATGGTATACAGTTGGGTTTATAAAAATCACATATGTTATTTTTATAGGTGTTAAAAACAATAACCCATAACAACCAAACCATGGTAAATCCACCTATGAATTTATATAAACTTAGATTTTTACGAGAGTTAAGGGGGAAGGATGGCACGAATTTTGAGACAGGAGCTGGCACGTAAATCGAGGCAGTTTAATAATTTTTTAATGCAGGAACCATGAATTTTGCAGGAAGGCAAAATTTTCAACTTCTCAGAAATTGACAACTTTTTTAAACCTCTCGTCACCACGAACACAATGGTGTTGTTCGTTTCTTCATCAAAGGTCTGCATCTTCCAGTCATTTCCAAAATGCATGTGGAACCATGATTTTAGCGAAAACAGGGAGCGAAAACATGAGCCATGAAATTTTCCCAAGGAGGTAAAATTTCACTTTCTCATAATATGGTCAAGTTTATACTTGTTTTTCATAGTTTTTCATAGGGATCCTAATGGTGAAATCAGATTTGACATCTGGGCAGCGAATTTTCAGCTCATCCCTAAAACAGAATCTTTGAGGAATCCTGAGGGAATCTAAAAGATTCCTTGAGCTCCGAATTTTCAAATTCTCAGAATTCAGATTTTGGGTAGTTGTTTCAACACTACTCGACACCACAAATCTGATGGTGTATTTAGATTTGTCTTTCTCTCATTTCTTCTTTCAGTCACTTTTCTAAGTGCCAATGCATATGTCCATCTTCATGTGTGAACAATCTTCTTCTTGCGATCGATGATGTGAGATCGATGCTTCAGCAAGCTTCAACGCTTTGACATTTTTTGCTTCAGATGGCCCTTGGTGGTGAGGTATATGATGTGTTCATGTACTTCTTATTTCTGCATTATGTTGTACAGATCCATGATTGATGATTGATGCAGGATCTTGTTTATTTCATGTTGTCATGATTCCTTGCTTTATGTTATGTGGAATCTTTCTATGTGATGTACTCTCTATTATAACTCTTTATGTTCGGCTTTGAGATCCCTTGTTGTATGTTGGGATACTCTTGTTGTCGTCATGCATGTGTTTTGCTTTGACATCCCTTTTGTGCCATGTTGGCAGGATGCGCACCATGCTTGTTTTGTGTCATACTGATAGGAGTCTTTTGATTGAAAGTTCTAGTTGTCGAACATCTCTTAGAGCCACTCCTACGTGAGTGCATTCTTCCTTGTATGATTGAGACATCATCTCTATGTACATCATCTTTATTGACAACACATAATGCAGTGGCCTACACCATCTTGACACTGGGGCCCGGAGATGTAGTCCCTCCTGGACAAAATCTGTTATCAACGACTTTTGTTCTCATGTGCTGATGATTGTTATGTTCCTCTTGTTTACAGTCTGCAGCTATATTTTTTAATGTTCTTTTAAAAAGAAATTTTAACACATCATGAAAGTAAAAGGTCTTGGAAGGGTCCTTCTTCACACCCGGACCTAGATCATTGTTGTAGATAATTTCATTTTAAAACATTTTCACATTGCATTCACCCCATATCATCATAAGAAATTATGTACAGAAAACATTATCAATAACAATGAAACAAAATAATCATAAGTATGTCATGATCTCTCTATCATATATTTGTCATGATATCTCTTTCATAGGGATCAATATATCTTCTTCATATCTCTGTCATAATATTTTATCATGTCACAAATAAGAAGGCCCAAAGAGGCCACTATCATACCCAAGCACTAAGGCCCATTAGGGCATTGTTACACCACAAAATTGTTGTGCAAATAATACATTCTGTGGACAGAAACAATCTCTCTAGTCTTATAAGATGATCTAGCAACAAACTACACAAACACGTGTTGACTTTCCTAGTTTATATAAAAAAATACCAAGTAAGATAGATAACCTACCTCACTCGTTGATGTCATCATTGATCTTCTCTCTTCCAAGTTCAATCCACTTTATGTCATTGTGGATGAGTACCTACAAGGAAGATCAAACAAAAGCGACAAAGACATACATAACATAATTCGTTCTAACGTAAACTATATGATAGATCAAGGAGTATCATACTAAATGAATAATGATGCAACCAGGCAATGACCAACCAGTTGCAGATAGTAGGGATTTCATTTATAGGGAAGTAGAGGGAGTTAAGGATCCATAAAAGGAGGGAGAGGTTCCACAACTCAAGGGGAATATCCATGAGAGTAGGATCAAGGACCAAGAATGGGATGTATCACTCTAATCCTTATTCACCTGTAACCAACTCATCGTTCTTGAGGCTTCTAGTAAGAGAAGCTTCTCCTCCACTTTAGGAAAAACTTCCAAAATAGGTTCAGCACAAGTTTTCCTATAAACTTCGCACTCACAGCACTCAGTCAATATACTACAACAAGCCATCAGCACAAGTCACTAGTGATGCAAAAAGCGTTGATCTTGAAAACTAGGTTTCTAGGCAAGCTTCTTCAGAATTCTTTCAGGGCAAATTTTCTTCTCTTCTTCGAGGATGATTTTGTATATGTTTCATAGTTAATACACTGACAACTTTGGTCATTTTCACACTTCAGGATATCGGACGGGAAGTGTGACAAAATATTGTGTAAAAGATACTCCATAAAGCATGAAGGAAGAATAGGGAGTGATGGCTGAAATTCTTAACAATTCAAGGTGAGGACCTAGAGAAAAATCGTTAAGAGACCTACAAATCAAGAATGATACAATATATATGACATCTTTGATGTAAATATGGCTAATAATACAACTCTGAATGGGCATCTAACAATACATGAATCCACGAGCCACAACATGGACGCAACCATCTGAATAGAAGGGATCATGTGTATGGATCCACACCATGGATGCAGTCATTTGAATAGAAGGGATCATATGTATGGATGCACATCATGGATGCAACAATCTATATGGAAGGAATCATGTGCACAATCATGAATACATAATAACTCCATGCAACTTGGATTTATCAAACGAAACCCAGGATCTTCACCTCTGTCTCGATCTAACCAAAGTACAAATCCTACCATGTGAATAGACATTTCGGAGTTAAACATGATAGAAAACCATCTAATTACCAGTCAATTATGTGAATCGTTAACAAGCATGAGAGAAACCACCAATAATGACAATGGCTCTCAAGGTACAACAACACAATCCACAAGTGTGAATAAAGAAGTTGAAGTCAAACACTTGCAGAATCATTCGATCAAAGGCCAATGATGTGAACCTATCGTCAAATGAAAAGAACCTACCATTGAGGAGTGCAAGCTCCAAGGTACTAAAAAGGAGTTTCTAGATCATCTTCCTGGATAATGAGCTGAAGTCGACAGGAAGTGATTCGTCGAAGGAAGGCCATAATATTTCCCACATCATTGACATGAAACAAAAGATGTAGTAGAGTAGGAAAGAGCGATTCAGGATTGTTGCAGATAGGTCATATAGGGTACAAGAGGTAAAAATGTAGATGGGACTTCTCTTGAACATATTAGCAACACAACTCCAAAGTTTGGCAGCATTTGACTCAACACAATATCATGTCATGATGAAAATAGGGTATAATCAAATGAAAAGAAAATGGATTCCCAAAACCTAGGAATGCAAGTGATGAAGTGAGGATAACCCAGACCCGACATGATTGACAGATAAGTGTCATGTTCAAGAGTGACATGTTTTCATTATACAAAATACAAGATGTGTTCACTTCTATTTTTCCCCACTATTTCTAGCAAGTACCTCATTATTTTTTATCATAAGCTTGAAGAGGATAACATATTCTTGTCATATACATTCATCCTTCAGATGAATCCATCCTAGTAAGTTTAACAAGCCCTAGGAAGGAGTAACATCGTCTCGTCATGGTGACAAATCCTAGGTCATTTAAGTTTTATGAGTCTAATAGAGGGGTAACTTGACATCTTTTTCATGTTTAGAGAGTTTGAAAAAGAGGAAAAAAGGAATCTCTAGAGGTCCCTTTTCATAGATAGTCTCTCGAATCCAAAAAGGTAGAAAACAATATTCAAGAGAACATCTTAGCCACATGTGCCAAGGTATTCCTTTTTCGTATAATAGTCTATCTCAATCTGGAAAAGGGCTAAACTTATACTGACTAGACGTCATTTCATTTACTTTAACGAGTTCGAAACAATAAGTACTTGGCAATCCTTTCATATTTCGAGAGTTAGAAAATAGCTAAAAAGTGACTCCAGGGGGGTTCCTTTTTCATTTATTTTTTACGATTCCAAAAAAGTGATAAAATAAAACTTGTTAGTTCAGTCAAAATCAATCATTGTCACCATTTATCCATGACCAGCTGCTGCACAAGTGAACACACATTACCTGTTTCAAGAAAAAGATTAAAATATAAGAAAAAGTGTGCCCTAAATGGTAAAGATATTTCAAAAAACTTATATAAACTCAAAAAGTAAAAACAAATTTACCATTTGACATTTGGTAATTTGGAGAGCACTTTCTACCTTAAATTTCCCCGATCTTCAGGTAAGGAGTGCGACCAATCTAGGATACCGTTCAACGGTCTGTTTCCTGCAAGTAAGAGATTTGTCCTTCCTATACATTTTGATTGTGTTTTTAAGTGATTTCATCCATAGAGTAGGTGGTAAGGAGGGCTCGAAAAAAAATATATGTCAAGGACGATGAATGTGGATTTTACCCATCGGACCCGTGCTAATCTCCCTGTGCTCAACGATGCCCTCACACTGGAAGAGTGGAAAATTTTGGAAACAATCACATTAGTGCTATGACATAAACAAATTCAAAAAATATCCAAGATTAATCATTTTTTTTCAAATTTTCTTCCATAGAAGCTAATAAAAACTATGTTTATGGATGTTTCACAGGTTATTCACTGAAAAAATGGTGATTGAATGGAAAGAAGGAGGTCATGAAGCAGAATACCATGAAGTAGTCCAAGATCCAAATTTCATAGAGGTTGTTCGAGCATGTGGACTACTCAAATTATTTTGTATCCCTGGGATTAGGACCTAGATGGAATTACTACAACATTTGGTTGGATGGTGGGATGTAGACCACTAAATTTTATCATAGGAGACCAAGAACTTGAGATAGATATTGCAGACATCTATTTCATCACAGGTTTGTCCAGAAGGGGACAATGAATTCATTTGTTTGGTTCTCATACTGGGGGAGAGAGTACGAATATGTTGATAGCGAGACATTTCCTAGGATCTCGAAAAATAATGAGTGGGAAAATAGATATAAAAACTATCACAAATCTCCCGCTAAGAACGATTCTTCATGCCATGGCTCGAATAGCTAGAGCTTAGGCCTTGCACGAAGAGACCAAGCCTCACTTCCTATATGCAATAGATTGTCTTAGTCCCACAATATTTAACTAATGTGAAGGGTTGTTGGTCAACATAAAAGACCAACTCACTAAATTCAAGGCAGGGAGATTGAAATAATTCGGCTATGGATCAATCTTGGTGACGTTCTTCCTAGAATGTGTACCATTATTCAGGTATCGGTGGGTAGAGGTAGAGGTCCCAAGATCCAGGGATCCATGAATACTAAGGTAGGGTGATTTGATGCCTCATCATGGAGGTGGTTAGTTGATGTCTTTTCCCCCAGCATTCTTTGGATGGCTGCAACAACAACTCATCATGGTAGATTATTGGGCTTATGTCGGTACAAATTTCTGGGGATATATCGACCTCCCACTTCCACCTAGAATATAGTGGATTGATTCAGGTAAAAAACTATTTTTTAATTTTTTTTCAAGTTTTTTAATGTTTTAGTTTTATGTGAACTGAGATGTGAAACCTATGATTTTTGCAGATGTTGGACCAAAGAGACCTGCAGGGGTTTCTCCGATAGCTAGGAGGGTGGCCTGGCAGATCAAGGATGCACCCTATGAGGATGGATTTGATCCGATAGTAGAGGTGGAAGGTAACCTATAAGCCTTGACAAGAGGCATTCCATAATATGCGACTATTGATGAGGTGCCACTGCGGTATCAAAGGTATACCGTAAGAGTGTCAACCAGACTACGTCGGTTATTGAACCGAGTTATCAGAATTGTTTCATGCTACCATGAGCACCATGTCGATGGATAGCCATATCTCTAGTTTTTTTTTTTTGCACTTATGTAGGCTCGAGAATCCATGTGTCTCAAAACACAAATTTTTATTTTTTGATGTAACAGACTTTTTGC
>APFE031245975.1:36276-191954 GCA_000404065.3 Pinus taeda
ATCTAAAACATGATTTTCAAATGTGTTTGCTTATGTGTTTAAATGTCTCGAAATATGTTGATAGGTAATGTAATCAAAATTTCTTTCCAAGAGACAAACATGTAAGTAAATCCTTAAAATATTAGGGTTTATGATAGAATAATACTCGTTTAACTGTAATATAATGAGTTGCGAGTCAAGTTTAACAACTAACGCCCTGATACCAAGAGAAATAGCTTCCGATAATAGTTTGACAACCACACTATATTTGGAAATATTGTTAGTTATAAAACCTATACATATGCCTTGTAAACTCACTAACTCACCATTGGGAGCATAGAGTGCCCACGCAGCAGAAGAGATATTTTGTGTACTATGGAAAGCACCATCAGGGAAACCGACATGAGGAAGAAGGATTGTTGACATCTGCAAACCAAGTGGAACACACGATAAACAGGGAAAACATGTTCACAAAAATGAAAACATTCACACCAAAAGACAACACACTAATGAAACACAAACAAATGTAAAAGGTATCTATGCAAGCCCTAAGGGTTTGCTCAGTTGGTCGAGTTCCTGTTGCTAAGTACCTCACTAGTTGGCAGGTGATGGGGTTAAATATCCTTGACACCCTTAGGGTTAGGTGTTACACAACATTTTTTCACTGTCCCTGTACTCCCCATTCCTTGATCCTGTAGGGCCTCTACAGTGAACCCCGCATGCTTTTCCTTCATGAAGAAACTCCCATTGTGTCTCTCTTCATGAGAAAATCATTTCCCTTTTGTACCATTTCCCCTGAGACTTTTGTTTTTCCTAGTTTACAAGACTGGCTCTAATGGCCTTTGTCTCCCCCGCGCCGATGTGCAAGGATTAGCACTACTCCTCGTGCCAACCAGAGTGATTGATCAATGTTCCAGTTGCACCAATCATGTTATGTAAAGTTTTTAAAATTAGAGTTGAAGCTTCCAGCACTAGAAGCTTCGTAACAAAATTTTGGTAAATGGTTTGGCCAGATGGGGTCGAGGATGATAGTTTGGGCTCCTTTCCCCTATAATGATGGAACTGCCTCAAGGGATAAGTCCTTATCCCATGAGAAGAGGATCCATATCCCATCCATATTTCCTATATAAACCTCCCTTCTTCCCAAGCACAAACTAGTGTTATAGTTGCAGAGTTTTTGGTTGAGTATTGATGTTATTTTTGGTTTGAGTAGACAAGCAAGCTATTACTAGTTGTACCTATCTAGTTGTGTGAGGGAGAAGTGTGTTTTGGTTTGCCGTGAGGCCTAAAGGGAAGAGATTTAAAACTATTGTTGTTTGAAGCCATCATGGAATGCTATCAGAAGTATGTGGAAACCTGGTCTTGTCAGAGGAAGACTGCAACGTCAAGATGAATGGTTGTAATCTCTCTTTGATATTAATATATGCAACTATCAATTGATTTCCTACATGTTTTGTAACATTACATATTCATGTCTTAATGTTTCTTGACTTGTTAAGTAGGTTGAATTGCAATTTGCCTATTATTATGTTTGTGTGTTGTTGTTGTTTACTCGTTATAGGAGCTTGAAGAAGGAAGCGAGAGATAGCTGGAGTGAGCAAGCGAGGACATCATCAAGTAGGATAAGCGACCAAAAGGTAGGCCCTCTTGATTGATTATAACCTAAGGAAAGCTTCCATATAATGTATCTGTTGTGGCTAGACCCATCATCGAGCTAGAGGAATTTGTTCGTGTCCGCACTTATAATTTTACTTCACCACAAATTGGCGACTCCACAGGGGATCCCAATCCTTCTGTTTGTTTTGGATTTCATGATTTCATGAGAACTTTTATAGCTCCACTTTTTCCCTTTGGTTCAGTTTCTTTTCTCCTGCTTATTGGTCTGAGTCTAAAATTCATAGTAACAGATATAGTCCCTGTTTTGAAAAAAAATAAAAAAATCCTTAGCTACCTTGATCAGCGTGCTTAATTCGCTAACAGTCGCACCGACCAGCGCGAGTTGATGAGAAACAGTCGCGCCGACCAGCCTCTGGCGCTTGTTGTCAGTTAGGCAGTGGCATCGATGCTTGTAAGTGAAGATTAGGGCTTGACCCCAATCTTGGCCAGTGTGTTTTGCTCTTTTGGTTTGGACCTCGTAAGATTTTTTGACCATTTTCTCCCTGATTAGAAAGATACTTTTCATTTGGTTTTGTTTGCTTGTTGGCTTGTCATATTTCTACTTGATTGATTGAGTCATTGAGTGGCCAGTGACACTAGGGCATCTAGTTGGTCACCCATTCAATAGTTTGTGAACTCACTAAGGCGGGTTGTAGGTGTGTTTATTATTTTCATTTTGTTTTTTGGTCTTTCTCACAACTTTGACCTCTTTTTGCATAAGATTGAAAAAAATTTGTTTACTTGCCTAAACGTTTCTTTTCCGGCATAGATTACATTATCGGTCTTGTGTTTGGTAAAGTCAATGTTTCATTGATCTGAATGAACTTCTTTTTTCATGTTTTCATCTGCTTGAAGAGCTTATTGTCTCAAGAACTTTTTCACTGAAAGATTGTATGCAAAAAGTTTGTTTCGTTGTTTCATGAAAAAGTATGAAATTCTAGCTTGTTGCATCATTATGTTAAGATAATTTGCATCTTTTAAAAGACTAGAATTGCATCAACATTTGAAAAAGGAAGAGAATTTTTTTGTTTTGAAAGGACTAATAGATAAGTGCTTGTTAGGAAACTAGGAATTGGAATGCATTTTTCATTAGTTTATTTTTTAAAAAGTAAGGTAGTGAAAGATCATTTCGTTTTCAGTTGCTTGATTATTTGCATTTGATTGAGTAGTTTCTACCCTCTCTAGTGTAGGCATTTCATCAAATTGAAAAGGGCTTGTCTCATTTAGTTTCATTTAAGGTTTTTCGAGTAGCATAAGTAAGACCTGAAAGCTAAAACTTAACTCAAGATCAGCTTTAAGATGAATTCAATTAACCTAAGGTGCATTTGACATTAACGATCATATCTAGAAGGTCTAGGCTAGAGACATGTTTTGGTGTCTTTAAACCTAGCAGCTATCATTAGCTTCGGCATTAGATAGTGCTAGTAAGGATTTGTGCTCCCTGTACCGTCAAGTATATAATGGGAGACCCCAATAGGTTGCAATCCTTTTATCCTTAGGAAGTCGAGTCGACCGCCTTGCGAATGTGATACACTGAACACAAAATTCGGGGAGATTTCCTGCTCGTACTTCTTGGTTCACCGAGAAGTATTCTACAGTTCACAGTTGCCTGGTAATCCTATTTACCTAGATCATCCAGAGTAGTCATTTGATATTTTTTGACTCATTAACCTTAAAATATCATTCGATCACTTGTCCTTTCGAGATCCTTTCCAATCGAAAGTGATAGAGTCATATTTGTTTCTTTCTCGACTCTTAAAAAATGAAAGAGAATCATTCTTTTATGCATCTTAGTAATTGATTGCCCATGATCCAAAAAATCCTATTAGTCTTTTTGACCAAATTGTGAGTTTCCTTAAAAGGACATTTTAAATCCTTGAAGTTATTTGTTTCGTCGACTAAGACAAGGTCATCTTGGCTAAACCATTTGGTTCACCCAAATCCTCTTCCTCTCCTCCATATGAAAGATAGTCTGAGGAGATATTTCCTGAGTTATCAAAGTCACTGGAGGACCAAAATTTTGAACTCGTGATCATTTTGAGTGTTCAACAATTGTCATGTCGTCCTTCGCCTACTTTCGATACTAGGTCATCTGTTGATCTTTGCTCGGAATCTCCGGACAACCCCGTTCAAACTCCAGAGAACTCGTCGACCACTAACGGTCAACTTGCATTGGTTATCTATCCTCCGAACCTATTTTTTGACGTTGTTGAGATATCACCTCAGTGTCCTTACAGTCTGTACGACCAACTAGGTGTTCCTTTGGAACTATCCCCTAGTACTCGTTTGGCCATTTGTCGTTGTTTGTTTACAAATATGGAACCCAAAGGCGATGCTCCAGTCACATCTCTGGATGAGTCTGAATTTTCTACTCCAAGCACTATTGAAGGGGAAGAATTGCAATTGTGATTTTATCCCAAGGGTTTCCCTTTTTCGGAAGGTATTCCAACCATATTTCCACCCAACTATGTGTCTTTGGGGCACTTGGTTTCTGGCACACCTAGTGCCTCATCACTTTACCATAATCATATATGGGCATCAGGCATCAGGCGTCAGGTCCATTCATCATGAACACGACTTCCCAACAGACTATTACTTCAGTCCTGGTGCAACCCACCATTCCGAATACTCTTGTATCATCGATCCTAGTTACATGTCAGTCACAACCGGCAGTTTCAAAGATTATCTCTGTCAGTTCCTCTGTCCCATTAGTCAGTGGCCAAATTGTGCCACCACCTGGGGGATAGAACTTGAAGGTTTCTATGGTGTCAAGTGCCACTAATGTGAGTGGCTCACAAGCTCACATGATTGGTATAAACTAGCCCTCTTCTGGTATTATTTATAACCCTGTTGATTCTACTGGATCAAGAAATGTCTAGTATCAACAGGTTCAGAATCCCATTGGTCCATCTAGATCAAGCAATGTTCAGTATCAACAACCTTATGGAGCTCAGCTCCAATACCAAAATCCTTGCGTTCCATATGGTTCTCAAGGATTGGTTAATTAACCTTATGCCCCCCAATCTGGGTAGTACATCCAGCCTGGCTATGACCCTCAGTAAATTGAGCACCCTAACCCTGATTTCGCTATGTGGCCACCCTCTTGAGGTGTACTGTGGAAATCCTCATATAATCCCAATGCCCGAGCCACTCGGCACTATAATATTGTTGAGGATTTGGCTCAGGCGCTATCAATCGTGTCAGCTCTCGAGGTACTCCAAAGCTTCCCATCATAGTGGATATCTTTGCTGTCAACTATCGGGGGCATCGATCCCACCAATTCGAATTTGATATGTTTTGATCTAGAGAACCATGTCCCATGGCTCCCTCATCAGATTTCCTTTCTTATTCAGGTAATCATCAATGAGAAGACCATCCACCGCATTGTCATTGATGAAGGTGCTTTCACCTGCATCATGTCAACCACATGTTGGAAGGCTATTGGTTCCCTTGCACTAAAGCAGTCTCTGAACACTTTGGAAGCTTTCAATGGGCATGATTTGCAACCCTTCAGTGTCTTACCCAACCTTTCCATCACCCTGTAAGGCAAGAGAGTGCAAGTCGAAGTAGAAATTATTGACACCAATATTAATTATAATCTTCAACTTGGCTGAAGTTGGACTCATGCCATGCATGTCATGGCCTCCTCTTTGTTTCGTGTGATTCATTTTCCCCGTCAAGGGAAAATTGTCACCATCGAGTAGTTGTCTTTCTTTGCCTCTTCCTCCTCTAATGGCAATGTTCTGTACGTCAAGCACTCTGGTGCTCCCTAAGGGAGTGTGGGGGAAGATCTCTTCAAATATTCTGCCTTAATGGGAATTTTTCCACTCCCACCTCGTCATGTTTCCTCTGTCAACATGATCTCGGTCAAATCTGATCCTTGGGTCATACCTACACCAGATCTTGTTGATACTTGGGGTGAAGTTATGTTGCTTAGTCCCACCGAAGTCAATTACGTGGAAATTATTTCGTCTTAGAGCTCTACATCCTCTGATTCTCATATGTCGAAGACCTCTCTCGATATGTACTCTCAATCCCCTTGGCTTGGAACTTTGGAATCATCTAACCTTAGCTGAGACCTTCCTTGTTGATGAAGGTATCATGGAAATCATGTCTCTTGAGGAACCACCATGGATCGATACTCATCATCGCTCCTCGTTCTTGCCTCACCCGGTGGTCATGTCTACCACTTTCGAAGAGTCCTCTTCTCCATTTCTACCACCAACTATTACTCATGAAGTATGGTCAGAAGGAAATCTAGGAAATATTACCCAAACGATTCCTAATGACATTTCTATCAAACTCGGTATCGTTGAACATGTTCATGTTGGGGTATCTTGTTCTCCGGATGAGATCAAGACATATACTCATCTATCTCAGGTATTTTGTGATGTGTTTGCATGGTCTTACCAAGAAATGCCTGGCACTGATCCTAGCATTGTGGTGCATGAAATACCAATGTATCCACATGCGAAGCCCATTCGCCAACGTCTTCGCCCGGTGCACCCTAGGAAGTTCGTTTTTATTAAGGGCGAAGTTGAAAAGCTTCTCAAGGTTGGGTTCATCTATCCCATCCCCCTTATAGACTCGGTGTCCAATATCATCCCGGTGACTAAAACAAGGCACGATCCGCATTTGTGTGGATTATCGAGATCTTAATCGTGCCTATCCTAAAGATAACTTTCCTACTCCCTTCATTGATCAAACCATTGATGAATGTGTCAAGAGAAAGATATTTTCCTCTATGGATAACTTTTCTGGTTATAACCAAATTAATATCGCACTGTCTGATCAATAAAATACAACCTTTATCTTACCATGGGGTACGTTTGCATACAAGAAGCTCCCTTTCAGCCTCAAAAATGTTGGAGCCACGTTTCAATGGCAATGTCCTACGCGTTTCATGATATTAGCAACACTGTCCAACCTTACTTGGATGACCTTCCCGCTCATTCTCGTAAGCACCAAGATCACCCAGACCATCTCTGGAAGATTTTTCTATGCTACAGACACTATAACATTTGGTTAAATCCACACAAGTGTGTTTTTTGTGTGGAATTGGGACGACTCCTCAGCTTCATCATTTCCAGGTATTTTCCTAGGTTCGCTAAAAGTTGAGGCCATTGTAAATTTACCCCCTGCATCTTCACTGCACCAACTCTAAAGCCTGCAAGGAAAAGACAACTTTCTCTGTCGTTTTATACCCAAATATGTCAAGCTAGCCACAATATTTATCCGGTTGCTCAAACAAGGAATTCCCTTTTCATGGGACGAGGTGGCCCAAAAATACTTTGATGATCTCAAGGTTGTCCTCATAAATGATCCCCTATTGCATCCACCATACTATTATTGAGATTACTTCCTTTACCTAGCCACAACCCCTAGCACCATTTCTATGGTCTTGGTCCAAGACGATGATGAAGGCAGTGAACATGTAATTTACTACCTTAGTTGGAATCTCCTCGACACTGAAACGTGTTATGCACATGTCGAGAAGTTGGATTTGGCTGACATTCAGGCTGTTCAACACTTTCGGCACTATATCCTTTTATGTATGACTACAATGATTTCTAAATCCTATGACCTATATCTTGACTCATCCGTTGTTGGGGGGAAAGTATTCTAAATGGATTGTCATCCTACAAGAATTTGATTTGGTCTTCACTACGACCAATTCTAAGAAGTCACTTGTTTTTTCCAAATTGATTTGTTCCCTTCCCTCCGAGGCTCTCCCTACTGGTGTAGATGAACAACTTCCAGATGAGACCCTTTTTTTTATTAGCACCCTTGATCCATGGTATGGTGATATCATCATGTCTCTCCAAACCTCCATGTTTCAGTCCACGTTGACCAAGGATGGTCGCCGAAGGATTCAACATCATTACCAACCCTGCCGTATTATTGGCAATACTTTATACTATGTCGGTGTCGATTAAGTTCTTCGCCGATGCCTTACGATCGAGGAAGCTAAAAGAGCTCTCAATGACTACCACTCTAGGGCATGTGGTCATCATATGTCTAGTTACACTATAGCTCAAAAAATCCTTCGCACTGGTTATTTCTGGCCATCTATCTTCAAGGACTGCATTCTTGATGTCTGTAAGTTTCGCGAATGCCAAATTTACCAATGCAAGGTGCATGCCCCACCCGCTCACCTACACCCCATCATTACCATTGGTCTCTTTGCCAAATGGGGCATTGATTATATGACATGTAACCCTTGTTCTACCAGGGGACATGGCTATATTATCCTCGCTATGGATTATTTCACCAAATGGGCCAAAGTGATGCCTACATATTCTATAGATGGTAAGCCGATGGCTCAATTCCTTTTTAACCATGTTATTTCCAGGTTTGACATACCCCAAGATATTGTCATAAACCATGGCTCCCATTTCAGAGATTAGATGATGGCTAAGCTGACATCTACATTGGGCTTGCACCACAATGGCTCGACCCCATATTCCAGCTAGTCTATGGTCTAGAAGTAACCTTGTCGACCGAATGTGAGATTCCTTCACTCAAGTTAGCTGTTGAACTCCTCCCAAAAACATCACCTCAAGAGAACCGTCTCTTATATTTAGAACGACTGGACGATACTCGCCGTCTCGCTACCTTGGTTATTGAAGCACAAAAGAAATGGGTCAAATCCCATTTCGATCAGTTGGTCTCCCCTCGCGCATTCTCTGAGAGTGATTTGGTCTTATTATACAACCAAGATAATGATAAGCTAGGGGTAGGCAAGTTCGAACCAATGTGGCATGGGCCCTATATCGTGAAATGCATTTTGGCGAAAGGAGTCTATGATCTTATTGATTATGAAGGAAATCCTCTCAATAAGCCCCGAAACATTCTTTACCTCAAAAAGTACTATGCTTAGGTCATATTTCATGTTTACTTATGTATATTAATGTGTGATTCATTTTTGTACAGCGTGGTTTGTGTGATAGTTTTCAAACATCTTTCCTATTTACTATGCTTTTCTTGCTTTACAAATGTCTGCGACTCCTCATGTTGGTTTCACTAATGGTGCTTGTCGTAGTACTCGTAACCTATCATCTGCGGCCTGGGCTATTTATGACCCTAACAATGATTTGACTGACCTTCAAGGTATCTATCTAGGTCGTACAACCAACAACATTGCTGAATACAGTGTGGTCATCGAACTGTTGTCAGAAGCCATCGCTCTGGGCATCAGAGAATTGGTTGTCAACTTGGACTCACAACTTGTCGTCCTTCAACTCAACGGGAAATATTCCATTAGGAACCCTCAAATATTGAGAATGTATCTCTATATCCATCTATTGGAAAGGCATTTTGATTATATTACATATCATCATATTCCTCGATGAATGAATACATTGACAGATGCATTAGCTAATTACATCTTGGATAGACATTTACGAAACATGTAAAAGATAAGACAAACCATTTTGAACCATTTTAGGAAAAAATAAAGCATACACACACACACACACACACAAATATATATACAGATATATATAATATATATATATATATAATATATATATCTGTTTGATACATCAAAACCCCAAAAATTAATATGTGTGTCTAAGATAACATGAGCGGCTTGATGGCCTCATACATCTGTGGCACGCAGGCCTCAAAAGAATATGTAAGTGTTGGACCTAGGAACTAATCAGCATGGTGGTCATGGTAGCACGAAACAGCTTGTGCAACACGACTCAGCAATCGATGGATCTAATCTGAGACTCCCACCATGTGTCTCTGGTACTGACGATGCATGTCTCATATCCGAGCATACTCTGGGATAACATGACTTAACCCCTCAAGGTTCCTTGTGATCTCCTCCTCGTTTTCACTCACTTCCTGATAAGGGGCGACAACATTGTTAGGTTGGGGGATGTGCCTAGCTATCAGGGACATCCCAACTAGCCACTCTAGTCCAACATCTACATAAACAAGAGAAATGTTATAAGCACATAAATACCAAAAAACAATTAAAAAATCTCAAAATTAAAAATTTGATTTTTTACCTTCGTCATTGAAGTCCTCCCCATCTGGTAAGGGCATATCTAGATCTCCATGGAAATCAATGCCGTTATATGGCCAGTCCTCCACGACAATATTTTGTTGTCGTAGCCATGAAAAGAATGCAAGTCAGTATGACATATGCTGAGCCCCAGTGATCCTGGGCATCAAACGACTCCATCGGGCCATCCGCAGACTGCGTGGCATGGGAGGATCCACCTCAGTCAGCTGATACTGGAACAATGGTACTCATTCCAGGAAGAAGGTCACAAGTACAGATTTAAAGCAAAATTGCTTCAGATTCCCCACCTTGGCTTTGGACAACTAGCGCTTGATGTTCATCTTCATGGCCTCTGCCCAGTTGAAGATCGTAGGAGCTATGAATTCAATAGCATAAAGGAACTTCAACTTGTTAGTCTCATGTTCCGCCTGGGACCCCGCCACCCTATTGATAGTCAACAGAAGCACCCTCAGTGTCAAAACCCACACACTAGAAATCTCTATCTTCCCACTCTTGGATTTCAGGGCCTCGGGGTAGTGTTTGGCAAGTAGGGAAGATATGCTTGCCCTGATCAAACGTGGCCCATATAAGTTCATTGGCTCGCCTCTGCAAGACAATCCAGTGATGAAGTAAATATTTGAAGTTTCCAACTCTAGCTCCTGGTATCCAATGACAAAAATCTCTCGATTAATGTCCCAAAGACTTATCAGGTATCGAAGCAACTTGGGCTGGGCCCGCATCCTTGGTGTAAGGAATAATTTGAGGAGCCCACAAGCCCGTAAAGCCTCCAGGAAATTTGGGTCATTCTTTGCCTAGATGTCAACATCTTCATGTTCCCGAACCTTCCAATCCACCATTTTCGGTGATTCTCTCCTACAAAAGCCATTAATTTGAGTCAATAATCATCATTGGCACATTAAATTCAAATTTAAATGGTTAGTTTTTTAGAACATAGCGCTTTGCCCTATCCACGGCACCAACGTGCCTATTTTAAAAATAGTTGCACTGATCGGCACAGATGGCTTTGTTATTTGTACACTCATATGACATTTTATATCTTTTTGTGCTATCATTTTTGCCGATCATAAGGTGTTTTTTCAACCTATGATCGAAGACGGTGTATATTTGGCATACTTCTATGCTATGATATATCACTATTACCGGCTATCTTGTATAACATGTTTATGAAATGCTTTTAAATTTACTGTCTCAATTATTGCAAATGTCTATTTAACATTCGAGAAGCAACTTCATCTGCTAATGTATTTAAATATCTTGGAATATGTTGCTATTCAATGTAGTCAAATTCACGTTCCAAGAGACGAACTCTCAAAAATAATCTTAATAACACTGGATTTTTAATGGCATAAACCCTGTTAAGCTGTAATACAACAAGTTCAGAATCTAACCTTACAATCAAACTCTGAATCCCAAATGAGATGGATTCAAATAATAACTCAATCACTGCACTATACTCTACAATGTTATTTGTTGTTTGACTGAGGCTTACCCCATGCATAGATATGAACTCGTTAGAGGGTGAATAGCTAACCCAAGCTGTGGAAGAAATGTTCTATGTACTATGACAAGCACCATCAGCAAAACCAATGTATGTTTGAGAAGATGTTGACATCTGCAATATCAAGAGTAAAATCAAGATAAGCAGGAATAATGATAAAAAACTCTCTAAAATAGGCACACTTTGTAATCTAAAACACACCAGCTAGAAAGAAACTATTCTAACAAAAATCTCCACACCAAACTTTAAGCATAATATCTTTTCAGATAAAGCCCATTTATGGGTCTACCTAAACAGACACCATCAAAATCTACTAATTCATAGGCCCCTTTGGCCAGCTTACGCTTAACAACAAAAGGACCGTGCCACATGGGTACAAAGTTTCCAACCCCTAGCTTATCGTTTGCTTGATCGTATAATAAAACTAGGTCTCCTTCCGAAAAATTATGAGGTGTAACATTTAGGTCATACTGAGCTTTTATCTGTTTTGCATGAGTCTCGATTGCTAATGCAACATCACGTTGATTCTCATCTAGCTGTGCTAAGTACAACAAACATTTTTCCTCTTTGGAAGTGGCTAGGAGTAATTCTATGGCTATTTGCAACGACAGAATTTCGCATTCAATGGGTAACACTACTTCCAACACGTAAACTAGTTGAAAAGGAGTGAAACCAGTTGATGTTTTGACTGAGGTTCAGTGTGCCCAATGCGCTGAAAATAACATGTTATGCCAATTCGACCGATGAATACCAATGATTCGTTGGATCATAGTGACTAGAACTTTATTGATTGATTCAACTAGACCATTAACCTGTGGGTAATATGGAGTAGAACTATCGTGACGCAGGCCAATTTGATCTGTTAGTTCAGTCATCATGATGTTTCGAAAATGACTTCCATGATCTCTAATAATCGCTTGAGGAACACCGAATCTAGCAATTATATGATTGAAAATGAAAATTGTAGCAGTTTTTCCGTCTGACGAAAATTTAGGCATTGCCTTGGCCAACTTCGTAAAATAATCTACCGCAAGGATGATATACGCATGCCCCCTGGCCGAGTGAGGGTTACATGTAATAAATTCGATACCCCACTTTGTGAAAGGAACGATGGCAATTATAGGGTGGAGAGGAGCAGGTGGAGCACGCATATTTTGATCAAAAATTTGGCAATTGTGGCATTTCCGGACAGCTTTGATACAATCTTTAAATAAGGATGGCCAAAAATAACTAGCGCGCAATATCTTTTGGGTTGTGGCATACCCAAACATATGACCACCACACAATCTAGTGTGATAGTCATTCAGAACCTTTTCAGCTTCTTCATGAGTTAGACAATGGCAAAAAACAGAATCCACTCCATGACGATAGAGTGTATCTCTAATAATATTGTACTGTTGGGATTGGAAACGTATTTTCCTTCGTTGAGATCATGAGATTTCAGGCTGAAAAGATTGGGTTTGGAGATAGACAATTATATCTCCATTCCATGGATCAAGAGTACTAATAAGAAATAAGGATTCATCCGCAATGGGTTCTTCCACCACAGTTTCGGTATCAGTACGTGGGAAATCGCACGTCAGTTCCGCGAAAACCAAAGATTTCTTTGCCTTGGATTTCTCAAATTCCTGCAGGATAACTATCCATTTGGAATACTTGCCCCCTAGCAATTGTTTAGTCAAAATATACGTCATAGAGTTATCTTCGGAAATTATTATGGTTTTGCGTAATAAGATGTAGTGACGAAATATTTGGACAGCTTGAATAGTTGCCAAGGCCAATTTTTCCACATGTGAATATTTAAGCTCAGTCGGATTCAGAGTTTGACTAAGATATTAAATCACATGTTCATTGTTGAATTCATCTTCCTAAACTAAAACCATCCCAATGGTGGAATGAGAAGCGGCGAGGTACAAAAAGTAGTCCTGGTTGTAGTTGGGAGGATGCAATAATGGTGCATGGGTCAACGCATGTTTAAGTGTATCAAAAAATCTGTTAGCTATCTCATCCCAAAAGAACGGAGTATTCTGCTACAACAACCTAGTAAAACCTTTCATTATTTCGATGTATTTAGGAATGAATCGACGTAAAAAGTTTGCTTTCCCTTGCAAACTTTGGAGTTGGTGAAGATTTGAAGGCGAAGGTAATTTGACAATAGCTTCAACCTTCAAGGGATCGACACGAATGTTGGCTTTTGAGACAAAAAATCCGAGTAAACGACCCGTTTCTATACAAAAAACATATTTGTGTGGATTCAACCTAATTCGATAATGCCTACATCTCATAAAGATGTCTCGTAAATGAGTGAGATGATCGGCTCTACGTAATGAATGAGCAGGTAAATCATCGAGATAAGGCTGCATAATGTGCTTAATTTCATGAAATGCGTAAGACATAGCTCTTTGAAAAGTTTCTCTGGCGTTCTTCAATCCAAAAGGTAACTTGCAATAAGAAAATCTCCCCCACGGACAAATGAAAGCCATTTTAGGTTGATTGGTAGGGAGTATGTTAATTTGATTGTAACTGGAAAAACCATCCATAAAGGAGAACATTTCACTGCCAGCACAATCATCAATAATTTGATCGATATAGGGGGTTGGATAATTGTCTTTAGGACAAGCTTGATTAATATCCCTATAACCAATACATATTCTTATTGTTCTTTTCTTTTTGTGAACATGAACAATATTTGATACCCAATATGTTAAAGGAAATGGATAAATGAAACCTGCTCGAAGTAATTTCTCAACTTCAGCTTTAATAGTAGCAGCTTTTCTTAGATGTATCTGATGCAAACGTTGCCAGATAGGTTTAGCATCTGGGTAAGTTTTAATTTCATGGACAACAATTGATGGATCGATTCTTGGCATTTCTTCATATGACCAGGCAAACACGTCATGGAATTCTTGAAATAGGGCTTTATAAGTTTGGATTTCCTCATCCATACAGGAAGCACCTATATGAATGTTTTCAATGATTCTAGGTTTCACTGAAATGTCATTAGGAATCGTTCGAGAAATATTTCTGAAATTCAACTCAGAATCAGGATGTTGCACTGGATTATGTGGTTCCTTGACATAATCAGTGGTAAAAATAGATGAGAAATCATTTTCAAAATGATCAAGCTCAGGTAACAATGACGATTGATGATGAAGATCTTCCCATGGTAAATCATCAACAGACAAAAGTTCACGAATCTGCTCATCGGTATGAATAGGATCAGAAAGAGTTGTTGAATCTGAGGTTGAGATTGAAAGTGACTCCCCATGGACCACATTCATTGTATCAATTTTAGTGAACAAGAGTCAGAAAATGATTGTACCGCCTGATATGCAACTTCAAAGGGACTCAAGGGCATTGCATCACCAAATGAGTCCACCTCAGAATCGTAAGGTACGATCCAAGGATCATCAAAAGCAAGAGTGTTCGATGAAATCATATGAATGGTTGCAAAAGAAGGTGATACATTAGGAGGAGGAAATGAAAAAGTTATTAGTAAAATAGAATCTTTAATCAATCCCACTCCAACATCCTTATAAGGGATAGTTGTTTTCCCGAAATGTTGAATACTATCAGAAGAGGCTGGGTTGGATCAAAAAAAATTTAATTGGTCTATCGTAACGATCTTTCCATTATGAGGAAATTTAATAAGCCAAAGGACCGATGAAACAAAAGCAGTCATAGCATAAGACCAAATGCAACCCAACAGAAGGTTGTAATCTAGAGGGGCATCAATCACTTCCACATCTAGATTTATAGTTTTGCCTTCTACCCCTATAGGTAAATCTTGCAGAATGCCAAAAGGTTGAAACCCTCAGCCATAAAAAGCCTTGAAAATTTTTAGGGATTGATTGAGTGTAGGAGAACCAAGCGATCTCCAACACTAAATCGACATAATACATGTAGAAAGCCATTTGATGAGGTAGACGAGGTGTACTATTTTTTAAATCGAATATTATAAGGTTGGAATCTTGAATATCAATAGCTCCTATAGCAGACAATGACAATTTATGTTGTGCTAGGCATTATTGCAGCACCTCCAAAGCCGACATTGCTGAAGGGGATATAGCTAAATCTTCAACAACGTTATAGTTCTGAGCAGCTCTCGCATGTGGATTGAAAGTTGACTTCCGAAGTATACCTTTAGTAGGCGGTTTGATTACTAAGTCTGGGTTAGGTTTCTCGATCTGTAGCGGATCAGAACCAGAAGGAGTTGAAGTTGATGGGTTTGAATTAGAAGATTCTACTTCCTTACCACCAACAGGATTCTTACTACCATAATCTTGCGATCGCGTCGGAATGCTTACATGGGACATCATCATAATTGGTTCTTCTAAGGCATTTGAGGAAGAACCTTTCATCTTACTATCTTGAATAGGAAAAGGATCCTTCAAGACAACAAGCATTTGAGAACCTTTGATGATTTGAAGTGATTTAGGCATCCAGGAAGGTGCAAGAGAGATGCCCCAACCATCAATGTCATAGGACAACTGTCCGACCTGATGTTGGGGCAGATAATCTGTCCAAAATATTTGGACCTTGGAAGCCTAAAAGTTGATGTCCACATCAAGGGTATAATGGTCCCACATACCTTGATTGATTTGGGAGCTACAATTAATGTGATGACAAAGGACACAACAGTCAAACTTAACCTCCAAGACTCCTTGAGGAAGACCACGACAGTGCTGCAGCTAGCAGATTGCTCCACAGTGACCCCTGAGGGGATTGTGGAAGATGTGATGGTCTCCATTGATTCTTGGGAGTACCTTGTTGATTTCTTAGTTCTACAACCAAAGGCAAACCTCATTGGGTATCCTTTGATTTTGGAAAGACTCTGGTTGGCTACAGTTGATGCCTACATCAGCTGCCGAGCTCGAAACATGACCATAAATAATGGGCACATGTCCAACTAGTTAATCCTATATCCTCCTGCCCAACCCTTGCTAGAACATGATCTACCTCTCTAGTTGGAGGAGGAGGATGAGGATGAAGTTTATTCTACACCACATTGTACATTAGAAATCACCATGGAGGTAAAACCGCAAGATGAGGATGATATGATTGAAAATTTGATTCAGAATCCACCTCCCAGTGTATCACCATTAGAAGGCATAGTAAGAGAAACCCAAAACAACCCCTCAACTGATCTCTGTGTGGCTGACCCCACTTCTCTCCATGTTAAAAATATAGATTTCGGCCCATAAAGAACATTGAAAATCAATCCATCCCTATCTACTTCTCAGGAGAAGGAGCTATGCAACATACTGAGAAAACATCTAGATGCCTTCGCTTGGAGTTATAATGAGATGAAGGGAGTGCACCCTTCAATATGTACTCATCATATATACATCAAGCAAGATTGCAACCTAGTCAGGTAGCCTTAAAGGAGGATGAACCCAGCACTTAAAGATATTGTTAAGGAAGAACTGTAGAAATTGCTTGATGCAGGATTCATCTATCCCATCTCTGAGAGTGAATGGGTCCCTCCTTTGGTGCTAGTGCCAAAGAAAAATGGTAAGTGGAGAATCTGTGTCAACTATCAGGAATTGAAAAAAGGCATTAAAAAGGACCACTTTCCTTTACCTTTCATAGATCAAATGTTAGACGGTCTGGCAAGGAAAAAAAAATTCTCCTTCCTAGATGGGTTTAGCGGGTACAATCATATTCAAATCAGCCAGAAGGCCAAGATAAGACCACTTTCTATTGTCTTTGGGGTACCTTTTCATATCAGGTCCTTCCTTTTAGTTTGTGTAATGCTCCAGCCACTTTCCAAAGAGTAGTATTGAGTATATTTTCTGAACTCGTTCATGATGTAGTAGAAATATACATGGATAATTTACTCCTTATGGCCCTGACTTTCAGGAAGCTTTATCTAACCTAGCAAAAGTTCTAGATAAGTGTATTGAGATGAACCTGTCCCTTAGTCTAGAAAAATGTGAATTTTTTATGACTAAATGGACCGTGCTAGGTCATGCAATATCGCAGCAAGGACTGCAGGTGGACCCCAACAAAATTGCCATCATCCAAAGGGTCCCACCTCAAAAGGTGAGAGATGTCAGAAGCTTCCTAGGCTTAGCTAGATATTACAGGAGATTCATTAAAGAATTTAGCAATTTAGCCTTTCCTTTCTTTGGCCTTCTAGGAAAATATGTTGAGTTCATATGGTTAGAAAACTGCTAAGAAGACCTACATACCTTGAAGAGCAAGCTAGTGACTGCCCCAATTCTCAAAGGCCCAAACTGGGCCCTACCCTTTTACATCTTGAGAAAAGAAATAGGAGCAGCCTTAGGACAAATTTATGAAAAGTTACCTTATGCCATATACTTTATAAACAAAAACTTGTCAAAGGCAGAGTTAAACTATACAATGATCAAGAAGGAACTCCTAGCTATCATGCATTCCTTAAACAAATTTAGACATTATATCACAGGATATCAAAGCTTTCTACACACTGATCATGCTGTAATTAGATATTTAATGAAAAAACCAGATGTAAATGCTTGCATTAATATATGTTTGCTTTTACTACAACAATTTGATCTGACCATTATTGATAAGCCTGGTAAAGAGAATGTTGTTGCTGAATTTTTGTCTAGAGTAAATTTTCCTGCAGGTGAAGAAGGAATGGTGGATGACCAAGTGCCAGATGAACACCTATTTTTTATATTAGTACTCTCTCCATGGTTTGCTGATATAGCAAACTACTTGGTTTCAACACAGTTCCCACCACACCTATCCTCAAAAGAGAAGAGCAAGATAGTAAGGAAAAGTGCCCCTTTCACCTGGATTGGAGGCATTCTCTTCAAACTTGGCCTAGATCAGATCTTGAGAAGATGTGTCAGGGAGGAGGAAGTCTTTGAAATCCTCATGACCTTCCATGACGGGCCTTGTGGAGGTCATTTTGTAGCAAAAAGAACTACCTTCAAGATATTGCAAGAAAGCTACTATTGGCCCACTCTTCATCAGGATGTGAGGAGATACATGAGCTACTATGATCGGTGTCAGAGGATGGTGAAACCCACTCCAAAGGATGAAATTACCATGCAACCTCAAGTGACCTTTGAGCCATTTGAGAAGTGGGGCATGGACTTTGTGGGGCCTATCAACCCCCCTTCAAAGAAGTAGTACATCATTGTGTGCACCGACTACCTGACAAAGTGGGCAGAGACAAAAGCAATTAAAGTAGTGACAGAGGAAAAAGTAGCTAAGTTTTTGAGGGAAAACATATTCTACAAGTTTGGGTATCTAAGAGAGTTGGAAGTCAGTTCACTTCCAACCTGATTGAAGACCTTCTCACACATTGTAAGATCAAGCACAGGAATTCCACCCCTTACCATCCACAAGCCAATGGGAAAGTGGAGGTCACTAACAGAGCATTGGAAGGTATCTTAACCAAGGTAGCGAGCAGCACCAGAAAAGACTGGGTGGATAGATTAGTTGAGGCCACTTGGGCCTATGACATAACATGTAAGACGACCACCAGGTTCACACCCTATGAACTGGTCTATCGGAAGAAGGCTTTGCTGTCAATAGAGTTTGAATTCAATACCCTAAGGATGGTATTTCAGCTGGACCTAGACCTAAGCCATGCATAGAAGGAGATATTAGTTCAACTCAATGGATTGGATGAATACAGATTGCAAGCCCTTCTCCATACAAAGGTAGCTCAGCTTCAGAGAAAGATATGGCATGACATAAATATTAGGGAGAAGCAATTCCAAGTGGGATATTCGGCACTACTCTATGATTCAAGATACAAGGATTTTAAGGGCAAGCCAAAGACAAGATAGCTAGGACCCTACACTGTAGAGAAATGCAATGACAATGGTTCAGTTCTGATCAAAACCATTGATGATGAAGCCATCCCCATGCTTATGAATGGACATCGGTTGAAAGTGTACAAGAAATCTCTCTCCAAGCGAGAGTTTATTGAATATTTGAATAAAATAGTGATGCTAGTGGAGCATGTCTTAGCCTCCACTTCAACCACTCACTGAAGAAAAAAAAAGAAAAGAAAAAAAAAGGACTCAAGTGAAAACCTCCATGAGGTGCTTGAGTCCCATCATTAGGTTGAAAACCTCTTATGAGGTGGCCCGGTGACGTAAAAAAAAAGGGGAAAAGAATAAGATCCCTATCTGGAAACCTCCCTTAGAGGCACCCAGGGCAGGCAATTAAGGTGAAAACCTCTCTGAGGCACCCTAGTTGTTTTTAGAAAAAATAAAATAAATAAATAAAAAAGAAAAAATAAATAAATAAAGAGAGAGAGAGAGAGAGAGAAAGAAAGAAAAAATGATTTTTTATTGCATTGCAAGTTTGCAGGAGGACTGCAGGGAGCAGAAGAAGGTGCCCAAGGGACCCTAACATTCATACCAACATCCATATCATCTTCTCCACACCTTCCTCCATCCTTTTTGTCATCTCTTTCACCCCACTATACCTCTTCTTCCAAAACTGTGTTTTCTACAGGAGGCTCTGTTTTTTCTACACAAGGCTCTTGTAGGAATTACAGAGAGCCAAAAGTGTCTACCGGAAGCAGTTTGAGGGACAAGAAAAGCTTCATGAGGAACCTATAATCCATCTTACCATCTTCAAACCTCCTTGCCATCATTTCCAAGCCTACATCACACTCCAAGCAGCATTATTTTTTTTTTGCTTTCCAAGAAAAAACATAGAAAAACAGTTTTTCAGTTTTGAAAAAAAACAAAAATAAAAGGAGGAAAAGGCACCATTAACTTTAACTAAAGTTTACCTACTATGCCTCCATCATTCATCTCCACCTCTGGCATCATTCTTGAGCTCCAAGAACAAGGAAATAGCTAAAGTTTCAAGGGGAGAAGCAGCTACAGGAGCTCCTATAGGAATTCCTGTAGCAGTTGATCCCATAGAAGTCTAGCACCAGTAGCAAGGGACAACACATATGAAGGTTAAAAAGGCACATGCAACTCAACTCCAGCAAAAAAAGAACCTGCAAAAACACACAACAACATATTAGTAAGCAGAGACAACATGCATGAAGGAAAATGAAGGTATGCAGCAGAGAAAGCCACAACACCTCACAATCGATGGCTGCAAATACACTTGGATTACAAGTAAGTAGCTAAGTCACTCCTCTATCTGCATTTTTGTAATTATGAATCGTATGAAGGAAATGAGATGGTTGAAATCAAAAGAGTGAAAGGTGGCCAATTAACTTGGCCACCTTCATTTAGTTGACTCCACTTAATCGAGATATCACCCACACATGCAGACAGTCAACTCAAGCAAAATATGTGAAGGACAGGTAGTGGGAGGAAGAGTTAACTCCGATGCAGTAATGAGGGGATGCTTACGAGGGGGGTCATGATGACCAAGTAGTTGGGGACCAACGTTCCTAATATGGGCAACGTACACCTTGCCAAATCAACACTCATAACCGAAAACAACCATAAAAGGTAATCAACACTCCTCCTCACGCATTCTCACCACCTTTTCTTTGGTTTCTCCACATAACTCAGCCACATCGTACTCTTCTTATGCCCCCACATCCTCATATCCACCATCCTCCATCGATTTCCTCTATATTTTTTCTCTTGGCATTTTCTATAGGAGCACCTACAGGAAATCTACAGGAGGGACAACGGGCTTCTACAGGAGGGGCAGTGAGTCATTTTGAAGGGAGAAAACGTTATTTTTGTCAAGAATTTCAGTCTGAAGATGTATGGTTCATGAATATCCTCTGTTGAATATCAAAATGTGAAAGATTTGTTCTCAAATTGAAGATAAAATGAGTCTTTAAGAGGGTAGAAATACATAAAAGAAAAAAAAAGAATAATAAAATAAAATAAAATAAAATTGTTTGTTAAAAAAAAACACAATCCCCTCTATTTTTCTATTTCACTCAAAATTCTTCATCTCCACCTCCATATCTAGTTTTTCAAAAGAAGTACAGGTGGTATGATAGGGGGGTTTATGAGAAAAGAACCCACTAACTCCACTAGACTCCACACACATCCTCAAGTGGTGGACATATTTACAAAGGCAACTAAATCAATTCCTTTGAGAAGTTTAGAGGGTTTGATGATGAAATTGCCCATGAATTTGCTTTCTCTCTGGTCCCTCACACAAGAACTCATGCTACTGTAACCATTACAGGCCTCTGCATTGAAATAACTCATGAATTCATCAGTAGGGTCACTACCCTTCCCCTTGGGCTGCCTTGGAGTAAAGATGAGAAAACAATTGGCCATGCTACTAAGAGGAAATCTTTCCAAGATAATGAAGCCCCTTGTTGAAGACAAAAATGGAATTATGAGGGATAGTGCACCATATCCATTGTATGAGGTTAGATCCAAGTGATCAAATACATTTCTTGTGAGGGGAGGCACAACATTGTTTACGGATATCATTTCATAATCCTCCAAGAATTGAGATATGGCATGGATACCCCAACACATCAAAAGATCTGTACCCTTACTTTCTCCCTCAGTCCCTCATTGACTCCAACACCAAGGTACAAGAAGGAACTTCAAAATAGCTAGCTCACCATGGCCTAATCAAGATCCTAGTAGAAGAAGCCCTCCATACCTTTACAATCCCTATAGCATGGGAAGTTTTCAGAAATATGATAACTAAGGATGACATCAAGGCATTAACCTATGATGTCAATCCTGCTATCAGTGAAGAGGGAGAATAACAAGGAGGAGAGGATGAATCCAGTGGTGACATAGTAGAGCAAGAGAGGAAGGAGGAAAGAAAAGAAATAGAGGAGAGGAGAGTTGAAGAGATGGAACAAGAGGTAGAAAAAGAGACAGAGCAGGAGGAGGAAAAAGAGACAGAAGAGGGAGAAAAAAAGGCAAAGAGGGCAGAGCAAAGAGAAGAGTCGTGTGAAACTTTAGAAGGAGAAGCAGCAGCTGCCCTCACTACCCTCAGTACACTAGTAAAGCAGAAGAAAAAAAGGAAAAGAAAAACCTCCATGTATTTCAACGAAAGGAAGAGTATTAGAAATAAATCAGGTAAACCTCAGCCCTCATCAAAGACTCCCATTAACATTGAAGATTCACCATTTGCCAAGGTGAAAGAATCTCCTTCCAAGACACCCATAACATATAAAAGGAGGACTACAAGATCTTATACATGGAAGGGAAAGGCAATTCTACAAGACCCCAAACCAGACCTAAAGGAGGCTAAAACAATCCTACAGGAGACACTGTCCAAACTACAGGAGATAAAAACTTGAGGAAAAGATAGGAGAAGAGCCAGAGGTAAAAGAGGAAGCATAAGAGCTACAAGAATGTGACCCCCAGCCTAATCTTGACTCCTATTACAAAATACTTGAGGGAGGCAAGATAATCCTACAAAAATTTGCAATTCCATTGTTTTTTGAATTGAAAAAAGAGAAAGTGAGAACGCATAGGTGGATGCGGATAGCCAAGTCCAAAGGAGTTGAGGATATTGGCCACATGGAAAACAAACTTAGGGAAATGGGCATGGAATAGAGTGCTCTTGGAGACAGAGAAGCCATTACAAGAAGCTACCTTGAGAACGAGGATGAATTAATGAGGAGGCAGCTGCAGGAGAAAGAGACTCATTTGGCATACATGGCCAGCTTATCCATAGAAGCATTACAATGCAGAAAACCAGCCAAATCATATGGCCTCTATTTGAACGATCAATGGGTTCAATTCCAAATAAAAACTTTGGCACAAAGAGGCATAATGCCTTTCTAAGACTACAACTAGTTCATGGATTTGTGTGACCAAAGCACCTCTGAGGACAAAGCAAAGATGGTAGAGTTCTATCTACACAACATGGCCCTCACAGCTCTGAATATGTGGAACCCCAATGCCAAGCTATGGGATCTGCAATTAATGGCCATGGCATCATGGATGAACCATGAATAATTAAGGGCAATAGAAATGAAAAGATTGTTAATAAAAGAACAGAATGAACCATTGATGATAAGAGCTAAGCCATCAGATCCTATGGCACTCATCAGCACACACAACTTTCTTGCCAATGACCCTCAGATTACCCCTAAATATATAACCAATCAGGAACAAGCCATTACACAATTTGAAGATATGCTTAGGCTACCTGGGGATGACTGTGTGCATGCATGCATGAGAAGATGGAACACCCTACCCCATGCTTGCAGATCAGAGAATACCATCCCCCCATGGGGCTGAAGGAGACATTGAAAATAGTACCAATGTACAAGCACTCCATGCAAAGGCTGAAGGTCAACTGGATTGGCCTCAAACTAAGTCCTCCACTCATATTAGGCATGCTGGAAGGCAGAAGAGAAGAAGAAGAGAAGGAGCAGTGGAAGGACATAGACAAAAAGGTAGGATTTTATGGAGAACATGAGCAGACCACATCAAAAGCCTAGAATGCTAGGGAGGCCACCATGGCCATAAAAGATGAAGAGCTTGAGTAGGTTGCTCAGAGGATGAGCAACACCTTTAGTAGGGGTGATGATGAGCCTCATAAATCGGTAATTATATGGGCTCATTTTACCTCCTAACCTAGTCAAATCAATCATTCTCTTAGCTTATTGTATGATTTTCTAATTATATTTATTCTTATAGGGTGAGTTGAGTTAGTTATTATGCCATGTGGTATAACATGTATTTAATGCAGATTATTGATGGATTTCGAGGTCAAAGTCAAGGGTATAATGGTCAAACTGTAGCAATAACGTGAAGTAAATAGAGGAGAGGACTTATAGGTGGGAATCCCCCTCATTTATTGTTCCTCACTTCGAATTCCCCTTCATTCAGGTCATAGTACAAGCAACCGAATCATGCACTAGAAGGCAATCGAGCAAGTGCAATATGATTGATAGAATATTGTGTTTTGGGAGCCAAGCCTCCCTGATTTTAAGGAAGTTTTTGGTAGCTTTAAATGTGTAAGTAGAGAGGCCTAGGGCCTCACTAGGGTCGACCTTTGTTTTCTTGTGTAAACCCTGCTCAAATTTCGAGCTTACTATTTTATGACAGCTTTATGTAATCTTGCTATTTTTATATAATGAAGATGGAATCCTTTCTAAGCTAGCACTGAGTTACCTTAGAGGGCTGAATCTCTTGGGTTAGGGTCCAAGCCAAGAAGCCAAACTTCTATTTACTTCTATTTGTATGCTTTACTTCAGTTTGTATATTAGTTCGCTGTTAGATGTATTTCTCTTATGGTTAAGAATAGGTTGCTTTTGATGATTTAGTAGCTTTCTTCCATTTGTTCTTTCTGTAGCAGGTTAAGCAAGGATCAGAGAAGATCAAAACACTAGCAAAAGTGCCTTGGCCTCTCTTCCTCCCTCTGGGACCATGATTTGAGGCAAAGACTCTCTTGCTACCCCAGAAACACAAATTTTCCTCATTCCTAGGACTTTTAGTGTTTGTAGCTCTTTAGTTGGTTGATAGTGTAGTTTTTCTTTGCTTTAGATCTTCTCTATCATTTTAACTTCTTGATTTGCAATATTCCTTTTTAATTCTTTCCTTTCTTACAACATTTCCCAACATTTTCTTCTATACATCATAGTTCAGGCCATTTTAATGCAAAACTTTGTTTTTCCTAGGATGCACTCATCTCATTGGTTGCTTGCTTTTCTTGTTTTACTGACAGTTAGATCTCTTCTAGCAACTGAACAGCTTATGAGCAATCGTACCCTCCATCTGATCCATGCCCTATAGGTTTCCCAAATCTCACCTCAATTCTGCCCTAGTTTCCTTCATTTTTCGTATAACTTCTTTCTCTCTCCTTGAGCAAACCTAATCATCTTTCTCTCTCTTGGTGATTCATGGTAGACCCTAAGCACCCTAACACCTCATTCCAACCTTCATATACCTTTTCCACCCACTCTCACACCCTCAAAACAATGAAAATTTCTCTCATCCTCTTCTTGTAGGCCTCCTGTACTTTCCCTGTTTTCCTCCTATAGTTTTCTTGTGTCCTCCTGTAGTTTTCCCTGTAGGCTTTCTTTTGAAGGAAGAGTGTGGGAAAAGCTTCCAGAAGGCCACCTAAGACCTCCTAGTATCCATCCACACCATCCTACACCCTCCCAAGCTCAAAACCACCCTCTAACGCCACCTGTTCGTTCCCACACTCACACACGATAAATTAGATGCATGTTAAATTCACATAAAAACACAAAAATCCAAAAATATGTGTTTTTCTTATTTACTTCTAGAAATAGAATGGTTATATGTTTTTTACTTCCTTAATTAGGTAATGGAATTTCTTTCATGTTTTCATAGTGTTTTTGGCAAAAGTAGAATTAGCTTTTCAATTAGGGCTTACCAAGTTTTGCTTTACATTCCAGTCTTTCTCCTTTCTGCAGTTAGAATAGCATTTGTAGAGTAATATTTCTTTCCTTTCATCACACATAGAGCTTCTTCTGAAATCTATATAATTTTTCTTGAGCTCCTAATGATCTCACGCTAGCTGACCAAGTGACAACCTATAGTGAGAACTAGTACTTGTGCATATAGCACCAACGCTTTCAAGTTTGTTACGAACTACCAGGTTGATAAAAGTAAAGTTGGTAGCCCAAGAGTTGCAGAATTATTGTTGCAATACTGGCCCTCACCAGTGACTGGGCCTTATTATACGATAGTAAGTTTAAATACTTCAAAGGTAAATTTTCTACCAGATGGTTGGGACCATATGAGGTAATTGAATTTTTTGATAATGGCTTAGTTCGCATCTATACTGTTGATAATGTTAGGACTTATTTTGTGGTAAATAGTCATCGGATTAAATTTTATCATAAGCCACTCTCATGTGATCAATTTTTGCAGGAAATTCAAAAGGACCTAGGATTGGAGCCGATTCATGCAAAGGACCAACCCCTTGTTGGTTCAGTATGGCATTTCTTTCATGTGGTCCTACATGGGCTATGGGCATTCGTTTATGTAAATCCAAGCCTATCTATTATGCAGTCGAGGACTGTTCAGGACTATCAATTTACTCATAATTAAAGAACAAGTTCATATAATCAGTACGCTATCCACCAAGGCATAGCATGTCAACCTTGGAGAATACAGGCACCACGCACACAATCGTAGGGGGCATTGTTCAAACACATGGAGCTCACACTCGTTGAAAAGTCACTTAAGTGGTTGATGTATGTGCTTATTTTTGCTTGAATTTTATTGATGAGTAGTTAAGTGTTAATAATTTTGAAGCATGCCTCGAGATCTATCATCTGATCATCATAATAATCCATTTCACATCTTGCTTGCCTAAGTGCCGATTTTATAAACAAATATCCCTCTAGTATTCCATAATCATCGCTGGTGATTCATCCTTATTGTGTCATAATAAATGTTGGGGCAAAGTGATTTTCTATCATTTAATTTTTCAACCCAGGGGTTTCGTAAACTTGTGAAGCATGCATACATTGTATGTGCTAGAAATTATCTTTCAGTTTAGATCAATCTAACTAAAAAATAATGAAAACCAGTTCATCTAATCTATGAAATCAAAAACAACTAATGTATTCTTAGTTACTCCAGCAACTAGTTATGAAGTGTTATCTTTTTGAGATGATGTGTAAGAAACTATTTATAGTTTAACTTCTAATGTCCTAGAAAAGCAAGTAAAGTGTGCATAAAATAACTCAGTAATTGCATGTATTAGATATTCAATCATTCAATCTTGAAATATGATTAAATCAATTTATTAAAATGATCTTTAGGAATATTAGTTAATGCAATTAAATGAGGATCTTAAAAGCAAATATAAAAGCATGAAAAATTAAAGCTCAATGATTGCATAGGTTGAACATTCAATCGCCCAATTTGAATTCACCTTCTTGGCCTGATCCTTTATTCAGTTATACAATGAATTGATGGTTTAATCTAAGAAAGTAAATAACAGAACATGAAAGGAAACTAAATAACTATGATCCCTTGCCTCAAACTTAATCCAATTATAAAATACATAAATCGTCCTTATTGAAATGTTTTTAGAAAAGCAAAGATTACATAGTCATTCTAAAACTAATACTACGAAAGCAAATGAAATTTAATCTATAAAAGGAATTAAATCTCACAACCATTAGATGGCCATTCTAATGGTGTATGAGGATTGCAAGTGAATAAGCTCCATATGCAAGCAAAACTAAATCTTCAAATCTCCAAGTATAAGCTCAAATTTTTCTATTAAAAACATGAGCATTTCCTCAATTTTACACACGCCTTTCAAAGAAAAAGGCTCTCCTATTTATACAAAAACATAAGAAGCTACCCTATTTAATGAGGATCCACTGAAATCTCATACAGTTACAATCAAATAGCTCATAATGAGACACATATCCCCTAGGTGTCCCATAGAGTTATAATCCCAATACAAAATGATGAGACACCTCATAGAGTTACAATCCAAATAAGACACATATCCTTCTTTGACCTTTATCTAAATATCCTTTGAAGGGAATTCGAATTTGAGCATTGGAGGACACATAAGGGTGCCCTGGAAGCTTCCAAATAACATACACATGTCATGAAACTCAAGCCACATATATAGATACATGAAACCATGTTAATTTACTAGTCTTTAATCATAAATTCACTTTAAACACAAAAATAAATAACTTTGGTAAATAAGGATCCTAACCCATATATTATGAAAATGGTGGCTAATGAAAGGTTATATGGTTATGGAGTTGCAACATGTGAGTGAAATGGCGGCGATAAAGGTGAAATTGGATGTCATTTTGAAGACATTTTGGAGGCCCAACATACCCCTCAACTAGAGTAATTGCACGTCCTCATGCAAATATTGCATTAATTCCTTTGATTTGCTCACAACGCCTTTGCTTTTGAATGAGCTTGGCTTATATCATATGTCCTTAAACTTTGCATTTGACAATTCTATTTATTTTTGCATAGTATTCCTTGTCATACATTGAATTGCAACATGTTTGGTTGGTTCTTGTGTTTCAACCAAATTCTAATTGGTATTGGTTCTTATGTTTCAATACCTTGTTTCTTTTTGTTGCTGCAAGATTTGTTGGACATATTTAAGAATGCATCTTTAAAATCAGCCATATAGTGTGCTCATAATTTAGGCATTATTTGGAAATCATATAACTTTTTGAACCATAATGCAGTCATAATTGATTAGGACAAGAATATTAGGATGAAATGAAAATGTGCGATGGTGTATGACATATGAATATGAAATGATGTCCCTTCCCCATAACTAAAGATATGACAATGTGAAAGAGGAAGTGAGGGATTTCCCAAAGTTACAATTTTAGTATTTCAAGGAATTGCATGACTAAAAATTAGAAAACCACATACCTTTAGTTACCTTCAATGTGCATGAGTTATGGAAATTGAAGAGTGTGGCTACTTCTGGATCATGGAATGAAATGTAGAATTCATCTGCTTCTTGGTTGCACAAATGGTGGATGAGGTTGTGAAGTGGATTCTTTATTTCTGCTACTAAATCTATTGTATTTGCTACAAAAGTTTAAATTATATGGTTATGAAGTTGCGACATGTAAGTGAAATGGTGGCATTAAAGGTGAAAATGGATGTCATTTTGAAGACATTTTGGAGGCACAACAATAACCGCTTCCTGCTTAACTGTCATTCTATAATATCTCCTATCATCATGGTGGTAACCCGTTGCCTCATCGCAGAGGAGCTCACACGCTCTCCCCAAAAACTGCATTCTGCACTCAAGTACCACTCTTCCCAACAAAGTAGGCAGAATGACTACCACCATGGAACCAATCCCTGGTATCCAATTGCCATTATGGAACTGATCCCCTATGCCAGCTCAATTATCACAACGATCATCCAGTGGTTGTTAGATAGAGAATACTTGAAGACAGGGGCCAAGAATTGATCAGAGTTTGGCAGCTTAAATTGCAGTTGAACCATATGCACCATGGTAGTCGACAGACATGAACCAACCTTCATTCAATTCTTGCACAGACCAGAGTACGAGTATGTAAAGGAAGCCTGGAAGAAAAAGGTTGGATTCCTTTTCTCCAGAAGTTCCAAGGCTATAATGACCATGTAGCACTCACGTTTGCTAAGAGCTTTGATGGTGAAAAGGCCCAAGTTGGAAATCTGAGCTTTAAAATCATAGAGGAAACAATTAGTAAGGCCACAAGTCTACAGTCGATGGTGAGAAATTCTTCAAAGGAGGCCAGTTGGAAATACCAAGTTTCACAGGGCTCTTAAAGCCAACTTACAAGTCAATTAGTTGGACAAAGGGGGTGCTTCGTAATTGCATAGAAGAGCGATGGTATCCACTCCTAACCATGATACAACATTTCATAACCTATGAAGGGAGGTTCACTATGGTCTTCCTCTATCACATCCAACTCGTGGTTCACTTCACAGAGGGTAAGCATCTCAATATCCCTCATTTCCTAAGGTTGAGCTTGTGCAAAATGGCTAAGGGAATACAGTCACAGGGCAAAAAGCTCAACACAACATTATATCACCAAATTTTGATCAAGATTTTGCTGGTTGCTGAGCTGAGGCAATAGAAGCAGTCGTGGGAGGACTTCCTCTTAGAAGCGCTCCCACGACATGAGACACAAATGAAAGGCCGACAGCGTATAGTGGACAGATCCCTGAAAATTAAAGAAGCCAATTCCCCATCAAGGTCTGTATCTACCCCTACACATTCTGCTACCCCTTTTTCTACACCCCCTCCTATGGTTGTAAATTGCATGAATGATGGCACACAAAACATTCTTAAGGAGACCCCCACAATCCCATCACAAAAGAGGAAAGGTGATCAGGTAGAGCCCATCCAATTGGTCCAAAGCTCCATGGTATAGAGCGATGCTCTGGACTCCCCAAATAAACCCCCCTTCAATCCTAAAAGCATCATTTCGAAGCCTAAGCGTCGAAGACCCTCATTTCCCTGTAACACTCCCCCTATTATTGTGGCTGAAACTTCGTCTTAAGGACACCAAAGAACCTGTAGTATGGACTGCACCCAGCAGACCATGGTTAAAGTAACTAGCTCGGTCCATGTCCATGTTTCATTCTCCCACAATGACAGTCCCCCACGATCCCAATTTCCCACAGAAGAGGAGGTCACAACCTCGATTAAGCTCCAAATCCTGGAGGATATCGCATGGGATATGGAGGCTTTCTCTCCTACTGAACTGACAATGGGCAAGAACGCTACAAAACCTAACTCACATCAGTTACCATCTAAGAAGCATAAGGGAAAATTGCCAAGAGGGAGGGCTTCACAACAATCCACAACGATGGCTAAGGGTCCTACACTATATATAGAGGAAAATTTGAAAATCAAGCTTGTGAAGTTGCGGAAGACAATTGCTAAACTGAGAGAGTATGCACACAAATATAAGGTTTTGTTTCAATTTGTGGTCATAAACCAACAAGTCCAAGATTCTAGTATGAAGCTATATGCACAGAATGATGCCTTGGTACACAAAAATAAGCACCTCCTATGTTGGAAGGAAGCTCAGAACAAACCTATGAAACGATTGAACACTAAGGGATTAGTGTTGCAATTCCAAAAGTGTTCACCATGAATTGGAAAAGGGATATAAGTCCTAATTAAGACTACTAGTCTTTGACAACAATCTCCTGCAATGGCACAGTTCCTTTTTGTTGGATGCATGAGGACATGCATCAAGATAAGTGTGGGAGGATGTTGATCCTCAGTTTTGTTCTTGTTACTGTCGGATTTAATTCCCATTTTGCCCCTTTTTGTTACCATGGAACCAATTTCTCTACTAAATCACTATCCTAATCCTATCTCTACTCTCCACTTGAGGTAAACCTTCTCATGGTTTCATTTAGCTAATTATTGGTAGATTTAAGTAAATAGAAGTGGCATATTCTTAAACTAACTTATTATTATTATCTAGTGTAGACTCTCAGCAGGATGTGCAGGTCAATCCCAAGAAGGAGCAATTGATGCATGAAGATCTTCTACTTCGGTACTCAAGGGCTATATGCAAATGGGCGCTCAAGTAATTAAATGGATAAGGTTGTAGCATGTTCTGGAAGATGAGAGAGCGCAGCCACAAGGAGCACACATCATGATCCTGAGATCCTCGCCCGATTTCCCTTGATTGTAACATATAAAAAATTGGGAATTAGTTACAAATGGATAGACCAATTCGAGATGCATGTTTGAACCAACTCACTTGAAAGGAGTAATGTGGATTCACTCGTTATTTTTAGTTTATGTTTAACTATTAGTAAGTGCCTATAAAGGTAATTGATGTAATATGTTAGGGGTCGTAGACCGTAGCACTGTGGCACTGAACTTATGAAATAGTTTTGATGTATGATTGAACTTGTTTGAATACAATCGTAATGCTATTGTCCTAAAGTGGTTTTCAAATGCCTTGATGGAATGAAGTTTATGTTTTAACTATGCATCGAATCATTTAAGCTACTATAATTTATCCAACCCTAAGTGTGGCCGGGCCCAACCATCTGGGATTGTTTGTATTTTGAAACAACAATGGCACTGCAACCCTAGATATGCTTAATTCCATTTTGCAGTTTGGTCGTGTGAATTATTATTTGGTTGACTGATTGTTGGTTATGCTTGTAGAAGGATTTTCCACTTTTATGAATCACAATTTGATTTTGGTGTGATTCCATGCGTTTCAAACCAGAGCCTCCCCATCACTTTGTTTACCCTCACCTAGAACGCATTATATGGTCATGAACATATTGATTGTCACCCATAGTGGATATTAGAGTCCCTAACTCTTTAAAATAGCTCTAGATGGAAAATGATTTAAATTGAATCGAATAGGCTTTGTCTATTTTTCCTAAATCAACCTCTGTTTTGTTGAAGAGAATCTACTTAAGTCAATCCCAATTGTCATAGTACAGAGGCGTTGACGATAGGCTGACACTAGCTAGAGCATTCGAGAGACTTAATGAACTTAATTAAATTATCGAACTGGTAGTTTAAATACATGTATGTTTGGGTTATGGTTAATTGACTTGTTTCACTATGGATTGATGCACTGTGAACTGATATAAACATTCCAAGGACATTCCCAAAAGAACCATTCTATAGTTACCATTTATCTCCTCTGCTCATTCAATTGCTAATACTAGTGGTAAATCGAAACGATCATCCTCATTTATGTGCAAAAGACAACCTCCTTTGAATGAATGACTCCTTTCTCAGTTCATACATTAGGGACTTTACTCCATGAATAGATCAACATTCTAACTTACAACAGCATAATCATTTTTTTGATGGAAGCATAGTGATTTGTTTGATAGCATCATAGTGATTTGTTTGACTGTAGCACAATTAGGTTGATTGTAGCATAGAATTAGGTATAGCCTTCAGGATTGATAGCTGAGCATTAAGTGAGATAAGTATCATAGTTTTTTTCATTTATTATAATTCTGTAAGTGATCCATTGAATACGAAACAGCAAGCTAAATTAAAATAGATTAATTCTTATAATTGGTACTTGAACCCTAAACCTTGATTTGGACGTAAACCCTTAAGTATAGAATAATTGGTTAATTGAAGCATTAACAGGATAGATCACTTGTTGAATTAGTAATTGATTTGTCATAGATTAGTTATCATTATTTTCTCCGGTGACGAATGATTATGGAATCAATAGTTAATAAGATGGGTGGTGATTATCATAGGGTTGTTTGATTTCTTTCAAATAATTGTCATTATAGAATACTTGTTGAAAACGATTAAGTGATTTTTCATAGAGTCTGTGTTATTAGGAAACTTAGTGTCCATTCAGAGCTGCTAGTCCCACTAAGACAGGTAGCTATCTTAGAAAAAACAAACTAAAGTTACTTGCGTTTTCCTTTATGAGAAGTAGATGAGAGAGAAGTAGAGAGTACCAACCTCAGTCTTCTACTTGGCTCCTTTCTTGTTTCCTCCCCCTTTTGACAGATCTCTGTTGCTCCTTCCTCACTTGCCCTGCTTCAAAGAACACCTATAGAGTCAAAGCAGCATAATACCATCAAAGCATAGAGATCTACAATCATAAACAATAAAGGATCAGATATATATTGACCATACAAATGCATATATCAATTCAAGATTCAAAGGCATACAAGAATATGGAGGAAAACTCAAATAGATTTATTGATAGATGTAGTAGAAGAGAGGATTACAACCCATTGATCTAACTCAGTGCAATCCTCCTAGCATGAAATCCCTTATTCACCTCATGAAAAGCTAGATCACCCAACACTATGATGTTCCACAAAGAAACCAACAACACTTCCTTACAAGATGCAAAATTCCAACCTCTGGATCTCTAGGATGAGGGATCCATATATAGATGTTTGAAGGTGGGTGAGTCAGCTTCAAGGCTTTTTATTAGTGTCATTTCTCTAATAGTTCTCAATTCCACTTGGAGATTTCATGATCTCTTACTCATCCCTGGGCGAATTCAGAGAGGCAAGTGTCACAGGAGAAGTCTCTGGAAGATTCCATGATCATCCACCTTGCAAACTGTCTCTGCCATTTGTCTACTCTCACCCATCACACCCCATAGAAGGGCTTTTCTGTATGCATTGGATCCCCTGTGTGCATTAGGTGGGATGCATTGTACTTTGACCATGGAGCAGGTGAGATGGTCTGGTTTTGACCAGTTCTGAGAAGTTTTTCATGGAGAACTTCTGGGAGATGATGTAATCAGCTGACCTTATTCCTTTAGGGTATGAAACAACACTTTTAGGGACGTAGAAGCCCTTGTTTTATGGACATATAAGATTGGGGTTGTAGTGGCCAAATATGTCTATAATAGTTTCCCCCTAAAGCATGAGGTCATAAATATTTTGATGTTGGGTGAAATGCTTTATCATGAGGATCCGAGGTTTTTCAAACTGGAAGGCGACCTATAATAAGATACAATACAATGCATTATCTTCATAATATTTTCATAATCTAGCTAAGGAGGGAATTCCCATGCTCAGATTTATAAATTCATTTCCATATACATTGGACAGACAACTGTCTGTATGGCAGATTGATGATTCTGGTAGAGCCATCATCCTTTGGCTTGGATGATTATCTGTGCAGCTATGATGTACATTTGATGTCTTTATTTTCCTAAATATATTGCAGCACGAATGGATGAAACTAGATCCAGGGTCCTCAAACTCATTCAATCTTTGCCCGAAGTACAAGTCGATCCATGTGAAAATATGTTCTGAAGTCGAACATGGAAAGACATCGCCTGATTACCAGCCAATAATGTAAGTTGTTAACAAGTGTGAGAGGAATCACTGATAATGATAATGACCCTCAAGGTACTGAAATACAATTCACTTGGTGTGAATACATGAGTCGATGTTGAACACCACGCAAAATCTTTCGGTTGAAGGCCATTGATGTAAACCTGTCGCCGAAAGTGAGAAACTTGCCATTGAAGCATGCAAGCTTCAAGTACTGAAAGGGTTGTTCCTAAGTCAACTTCTTGGATAATGAGCTGAGGTCAACAAGAAGTGACCCGTCATAGGAGGGCCTTAATGAATCCCACATCTACGACACAAAACAGAGCAAATGATTTTGTGGAGGTGAAAACGATCTAATGATACAAAGTTTAGGGTGGCGGTCATGAAAGAATGAAGGGTGAATGTTGGACACCTAATCCTAAAGGGTTAGCGTGGAAGCCGAATGGACAAAGTAGTCCAAGAAACCTTGGGATGTGAATCCCAACGGTCACCATATTGTACTATAAATGTACATCTTTTGTGAATAAAAATAGTAATGCATGATTTATCTTTCTATTTGCTCTTGTTGTCCATGTCTGTTTAACATGGTATCAGAGCCATGATGTGTGGCCTGTGTAGTTGCCTAGAATAGTGCTGGCCTAGTCTTCTGTAACGCTCCATTAATTCTGCCTGCCTGTTCTTTTGAATACCTATGACTGTCATAAATGTTTAAAAAGAAAAAGAGCATCATTACACCTGCTCCTCTGTCCGCTTCCTGAAGGAGAAACACTGCCTAAAGGAGTTAACGGAGTGAGAGTCATGGTAGTCTTACCTGTGTTGAGTTTACATATGAAATACGCAATGAAGCTAGATACCCTTCGCTTATTCCACCAGGAAAATCTGGCGGTGTCAGTCCCAAGGGCTTGGAGTTCGAGGAACCAAACACGAGTTCAGTAGGGAGATCATTAATACATTGGGAACGCTTATGGAAGTATTCAGCAGCATCTTCCGCTCTTGAGGCCTTGTGCATCTGATAAGAGGATTGCCAAATAGACCAAACTTTAGTTGACTCTAATCTTCCGCATCTCAAAATGCGTTCACACATACAGTCAATGAAATGGGCAAATGGCTCGCAAAATTTATGTCAAGGTACACAAAATTTTCCAGAAAGGTAAGATAGTCGTCTACTGAAATAATACCTCTTGGGTATTTCAAAAGCTATCAAATTTTTCTTAAATATTTGTCCAAAGCTACGAGAAGCAAAGGTAAATCTAGTATAAATTATTCATCTACTGGATGCACACAAACACGTAGATGGAACGCGTCCTTTCTGGCAAATTTGAACATGTATTTGTTACAAGCAATACGCACCACTTCCAATGCCTGGCTCATTACATTTTCTTTCTCCCAACTCACAAGGTGAACGCAGAAAGGAAACTCGTCCGCTGCTCCTTTTTTCGCACCAACATCGTATATACAGACTTTGGGATCTGGAACACCCCGACAGTATCGAGATTTCGGATAGGGTTTGACGATAACACCTGGCTAGACATCTCCCCATCGTCGTTATAATTTACAGCAGTGAGCCGAATGCCTGGAGTTGAGATAATCGCTGAAAATGCCCGTAATTTATGATGGAGTCAGGACGTTTGCAAAATATAATGGCCTTGGCAAACCTGTAAAAGTTGTATTTGACTCCAGAATAATAAGCTTTGTTATTGAAGGAAGCAATTCCTGCCATCTGATTTCAAGAATATCCAACTCATTACTAAATATTACAGCATCATAAACTTGCTGAGGAGTCTGCCGAACCTGCCAGCCGTGAAGGTGATTGCATTACAATTCCGAGCAGTGGGTTTGCAATTCTTAATGAAACAATTGTGAACGCATTGATATTCTGAGTGAAAGAAATGGGGACTGCAATTCGGTGAAAATAATTAGTGGAAGTGAAGTGTGTGTTTAATTCAACCATTTTGAATTGAAAATGTTATGTTTGGCCGAATTCATTGGTAATTAATTCGAATCAGAATGTATCTACTTTCATCCACTGGTAATTAATTCGAATCAGAATGTGTTTGGTGGAATTAATGCAACCATTTGCAATTGGAGTGCAAATGTGTTTGGCAGAATTCATGGGTAATTAATCACACATTGGTGCTTGTGATTACCCACTCGTCATTCCAGACAGTTGCTCGTTTAATGATCAGAGGAAACAATTTTACAACATATATATCAGCCTTTGGATAGCCGCTGAGAGACGAGAAGAGTGTAGTGGCTGCAACGCCATTCCATCTATGCTTTTATCTTGTTATTTTTATTGTTTGTTTGCTGTGTGAAAGTGTGCAAATACCAGGACGTGCGCAGTTACTTCCACTCATATTTGTTGAATTCACTGAACATGAGCATGCACTTGTGGCTCTTCGTGTGCTGAATAACAATCCTGAAACATTTGGACCAGAACATCGGCCTATTGTAGAGTTTGCAATGGAAGATGTGCGAAAGTTGCAAAAAAAAACTTCAAGCTAGGTCTCGATTTTCTGCTGCTGCTGAAACTAAGAATGCTCCTGCCGAAAAGAATAGAAGAAAACAAACTCAGATAGATGTGAATAAAGGGGACAGTAAGGTTGAGTTATCGGCATCTTCAAGGGAGGACAAGAAAGGAAATACAGCGAAACAGAGAAGGAAGGATAAGGGCAGAAAGAAAACTGAGAAAAATGTCAATGTAAGGGAAAGTAAGTTTTGCTACATTGAAATTGATACTGTGTTGTTTGGTATCCTGCTACTCATCTAATTGATACTGTGTTGTTTGGTATCCTGCTACTCATCTAATAGTTGCAATTACTTATCATTTTATAGACCAATTTGTAGCTGAAGATAACATCACTTCTCTAATTATATTGGTCTGAAATGGATAGAATAGATGATGTATTGAAACTACTGAATAATTTAATGTTGTCCACTGTTGATGAGATGGTTAAGATCAACAAAACCTCTCTTTCCAATATCAAAATTTGTCTCCCAAATGCACTGAGAATATTGAGTTTTTGCGCTTGAGACAAACTAAACAAGAGAACTACAGCAATGGAGTCATCTTTCTGAACCTTTTTCTATTCAGAAGATTGAAATAAACTCCCATAAACAGCAATACATAATGTACAGTGCATTCGAAAAGCAGTTGGAGGTACATGCAGATGCAGAACTCGTCTGCACTTCCCAAGCCCATCGCGACCTTGGGAAAAACTTGTCACAACAAGCACAGAACCGGTCTTGGATATGACAAGGACTTGTCCTTTCATATTCCAGACTATGCCAAGCCCATTCATTTTCAGAGTGCTGGATTAATTTATGACAGTTCACCTGCTCCTCATGACAGTTCAGCTTCAGCTGTTCCAGACTCTGCTCCTCTTCCACAGCAGCAACAACAACAACAGATCATGAAATGCCAACACTGTGATCAAGTTGGCCATTTGAAAGATCACTGTTTTGATCTTCATCCATGTAAGCACTGTCATAAAACCACCCATTCTTCAAACAGATGCTTCAGCAACAAACGTCCTGCAAGAACAAAGATTCATCTAGGATGGATCGCTTCTGGCAATGGGCATCAACAGCCAAGAAGATATTCCAAACTCATGTTAGAACTTGTTCTAGAATATTGAACAGTCTTGCAGTTGAGTTTTCTCCATCTTCTCACCTTGTATCTGACAGGGGGGGAAATGATGGTCATCTACAAGCTTCAAAGTCACATCAAGCGAGCCTGAGCCACAACCTGCCACATCAGTTTCAGAGTTGTAGCCAACAACAAAGATGCCCTTGAACATGCCTTCAATTGGTAATCTGGGACACTTCCTCTAGCAGAAGACTTCAACTTCTTGCTAGTTTCGGAAGAATTCCAGGAACAAAATTGAGAACACTTCCTCTAGCAGAAGACTTCAGCTTCTTGCCAGTTTTGGAAGAGTTCTAGGAATTGCATCAAGCATTCCAGAGTTGTTTGTCATCCTTAAACCATCACAGGTTGAGACTTCCCTTTTTAGGTTGAAGTTCTCCCTTTTATGCGGGGTGAGACCTCCCTTTATTGGTTGAAGGTTTCCCTCTTGAAAACAATAGGAGCACTTCCTCTAGTAGAAGACTTCAGCTTCTTGCCAGTTTTGGAAGAGTTCCGGGAACTGCACTAAGCGTTCCAGTGTTGGTGGTCATCCTTAAACCACCGCCTTTTACCACATTTCAGAGAGCAAATTCAGCCTTGCCGCCATGCATTTGCACATTTTGTATAAAATCCCTTCTTGAACTCATACATAACCCTTCGGATTAAGGGGGGAATGTTGGACACCTAATCCTCAATGGGTTAGTGTGGAAGCCGAATGGACAAAAGGAGTCCAAGAGACCTTGGGATGTGAAACCCAACAGTGACAATATGTACTATAAATGTATATCTCTTGTTAATAAAAATTGTATTCTCATGTTTTATCCTTCACATTATTCTTGCTGCCCATGTGTGTTTAACAGAGTAGGGCAACCTAATGTTCAACCATATGGCCCTAGTGTTGATATGCAAGTCATGGTAATGTTAAATTCTTAAAGTAAGAGTGACATTCTTCTTTATCTTTCATTTTCATCATTTTATTTAAATTTTTAACATTACCATGAAATGACTCGAGATGTTTGAGAGTGGTTTCGCCCTCACTGGATTTCATATGGAGGGAAGTAGAACTTTAGATCTCACTCAAAATCCAACAGACTTATCTGTTTTTCAGGATTTTAGGATTGGGGTGATTGTAATGTTTCCATTGGATTTTGTCATGTACTAGGGTATGGAACTTGTATTTAATCAAGAACACTAAGCTTGTTTGACTATCCATGAGGAGACTCCCAATCAAGCGCGTGACAAGAAATTATAAATTTGTTGTGGCTGATTTTGGATATTGCTATTTTCATTATGTGATCATTCATGAGTAAATGTGATGTAAATTTAGAGACTTATAGTTTATGCATTGACATTGGACAATTTAATCATAATGTAATAAATTAGAATGTATCATGTATGCTTTATCATTGCACATATTTCCTAAATGTCCTAATATATATATATATATATATATATCGCATTTCCCCGTTTCCAAAATTTGCGCCGGGGGGGCGGGGGGTCACGCATTGTACCTGTACTCGTTTCCCCATATCGTGCAACTTCGGTTCAAAGATCTCAGGATGGTGATCAAGCATTTGCAACTCAATCTAGGAATAGTAGAGGATGAAGGAATTTTGGAAGGTTTCAAAGGAATGTAGGGAGAAGGCCTGCTCTAAGAAGAAGACCTCCTCTCAAGGAAGGAAGGATATGTCAAGAGTTCAATGTTTTAGTTGTCAAAAGTATGGCCACTATTAAGACAAGTGTCTTGAAAGGAACAATAACAGGAAGAGAAGGGGCAAGCAACATGCCTCAGCTGCAGATCTTGATGATGTTCAAGCACATATGAAGAAGCCAAAGAATGATGATGATAAACTTTTCTTTTATACTGCTCTTACAGGTTCTATTTTTTTTTAACCACATGGTGAATCGGTAACTGCCAGGCCTAATCTAGGGGAGACCCAGGATCAAACCTCATAGCTGCCACTATAACACCAAGAGCATAACCAACCACCTGCAAGTCGGGTATACTAAGTTCCTATGATTTTAGCAAGAGCAGACTCAACGGGAAAGGGGAATCCGCCGCTCTAGCCGCCACCACAGCAGGTCATTGTACTCAATGAGGTTTGAACTTCGGTCTCGCCGGGCTTTGCCCATATGACTTACCGTCAAACCACACATCACTGTACGCTCTTACAGGTTCTATTGCTGATAACTATGATGTTTGGTTGGTAGATAATGGTGCTTCTGGGCATATATCAGGAAATCGTGAAAGCCTCACAGAGTTGGTGGAAAAGAAGACTACACAAAAGGTGGAGCTTGGTGATGATGTCAAATATGCAGTCAAAGGCATTGGTTCAACATCCTTTCAGCTTGGAATCAGGAGGTAACATTTTCTTAATTGATATATTATATGTATCTAGTTTGAAAAAGAATTTCGTCTCTACTTCATGGTTGGAAGATAAAGGGTATAGAGTTGCTTTTGTTGATGGTCAAGTTTTAGTATGGAAGAAAGGCTCTAGCATAGATTCTGCCAAAGTAATTAGTGTTCAAGAAGGAGGCTTGTATAGACTCCTATGACGATCAATTAAAGCATTGATACATAACGACATTGATCTCTGTGAATTATGGCTCCAAAGCCTTGCCTAGAATGAGAGAAATTGTTACAGGTTTGCCATAAATCAAGGTTGAACATGAATGAGTTTCCAAAGGATGTGCACTTGGGAAGAATACCAAAGGACCATTTCCAAGCAGTAATAGTAGGTCCAAAGGACTTTTGGATCCTATGCATTCTGATGTGTGTGGACCATGTCTGTGAAATCCTTGGGTGATTTCTTATACTATGTAACTTTCATCGATGATTTCTCTCGAAAGACATGGATTTATTTCTTGAAGTCTTCGACAAGTTTCATGAATTCAAGGCTCTGGTGGAAAATTTTGTAGGAAGAAGGATCAAAATTTTGAGATCTGATAAAGGTGGAGAATATACCTCCAAGGAACTTATTCCTTTTGCATGGAGGCTAGAATTATGAGGGAATTGATAGACCCCCACAACCTTCAAGAAAATGGGATTGCTGAGAGGAAGAACGACACCTTTATGGAAGTTGCTAAAGCCATGATTCATGATGAAGACCTACCTATGTTTTTATCGGGAGAAGCCTCCAAGGCAACTGTTTATGTCCAAAATAGAAGTCCTCACCAGGTATTGGGGAATAAGACTCACAAAGAAGTGTTCACAGATGAGAAGGCGAAAGTTGGACATTGTATATTGATGATGAGGAGGAAGAAGCTCCGAAGGATGTGGGTTCAGGAGCTGTGGATCATCCTCAAGATCAACAAGAAGAGCCTGAAGGATTGAATGAACTTGTGGACACACCAAGGGTCATTGTACCAGAAACTAGGAAGAGGCCAACATAGCTTGAAAGAACATTGTAGGAAGTAGAGGGACATGTAGCTCCCTATGGGACTTTCAGGGAATCCAAACGTGTTAAGAAATTCTTAGGATATGCAACATTGATGAGTAAGATAATTGAATTCGAGCCATCCAACTATGAAGAAGCAACAGGTCAGCAAGTTTGGAAAGATGTTATGTTAGAAGAGTACCAGTTTATTACGAAGAATGATGTATGGGAAATCGTGCCGAGACTTGAAGGGAAGTCAGTGGTGACTTCATACAAGTTCAAGCATGCAGTTGATGGCATCATAGACAAGTACAAAGCAAGATTTGTGGCTAGAGGTTTCTCCTAGAAAGAGGGAGAGGATTATGAAGACACATTTACTCCAGTTGCCAAGTACACTTCCATTAGATCTATTATTGCTATTGCTTCTATTGCAGGTTGAAAATTACATCAAATAGATGTCAAAACTGCTTTCCTCAATTGATTGAGGAAGTGTACATAAAACAACCTAAAGGTTTGAGCCTCGAGGTTCACGAGAGGGAGAATCATGTTTGCAAATTGAGGAAAGTTTTGTACGAACTCAAGCAGGCATCTCTGGCTTGGTACTCTCGGATTGATGGATATTTGACGAGTCTTGGTTTTATGTAAAGTGAAGTTGATCCAAACCTATACTTCAAAATTGTTAAAGATGAGCCTGTGATTTTGCTACTATATGTTGATGACTTGTTTCTAACAGCAGGAGAGGACCTCATTGTCCAGTGTAAGAGCGAGCTGATTTTTGAATTGGAAATGAAGGATCTTGGTTTAATCCGTTATTAATTGGGATTAGAAGTGTGGCAAAAGTTGAATGAAATTTTCCTTGGTCAAGGAAAGTATATTGTTAACATCCTTCAGACTCCAAAGATTTGGGATGATGGATTGGAAGTCCATGGATACTCCCATGGTGACTAATTTGAAGAAGCTGCGAGACTCTGATTCTGACTTGGTTGATCCCTCTATGTATGGTTAGCTGATTGGCTCATTAAACTATCTGGTCAACACCCGACTTGATATTTGCTATGCGGTGAACACTTTGAGTCAATTCTTGGTAGAACCTAGGCATGTACATTGGATTGCAACAAAACATATATTGATATATCTGCGAGGCATTATTGGTTATGTATTGAGATATGTATCGAATGGTGAACTACAACTGCATGGATTCACTAAGTCAAATTGGGTTTGAAGTACTAAAGTTAGAAAGAGCACTTCAAGATGTTGTTTCAATTTGGGCTCCGTTATGATATCTTGGATGAGCAGTAAGCAAACTATCTGTTGCATTTAGTACTGCTATAGATGAATAGATTGCTGCTTGTTTGGCGAGTTGTGAAGTGGTGTGGCTTCAAAAGTTACTCGCAGGATTGTTTGATCTTATGCTGGAACAAACCGTGATATATTGTAACAATCAAAGTTGTATGAAGCTTTCCGAGAACCCAATTTTCCATGACAGGTCAAAGCATATCGAGATCAAGTACCACTATATTCGAAGAATTATTCAAAAAGGAGCAATGAGGCTCCAACATATCTCTACTGATGAGTAGGTCGCTGATATTCTTACAAAGCCTTTTCCTCGGATAAAGTTCATTTACTTCATGGATAGGCTTGGAGTCGTTGAGAATCCCTCCCTTGATGAAAGGGAGTATTGATGTCATAGCATCTATGGGCCTAGATTGCTCCCTTAGGTCATGGGGTTTCACTGGGAAACCATGGTTTATGGTTGGAGAGATTGGCCCTATAAGCATCAAAGCCTAGATTGCTCCCTTGGTCATGGGGTTTGACCTAGAAGCCATGGAGTTTAGCTGGGGAGATTGGCTCAATAAGCATCAAAGCCTGGATTTCTCCCTTGGTCATGGGGTTTGACTTGGAATCCATGGAGTTTGGATGTGGAGATTGGCTCAGTAAACATCAAGGCATGGATTTCTCCCCCGAACATGGATTTTTGACGATATTGCCATGGGGTTTCGCTAGTGGGTTGAGCTTGTGCCTCGTAGCATTGGGCAGGTATTTACCATTAATGACATGTGACAACATGTGGGAATGGTAAATGGGCCCCGGGTTGACCTTGGGTCAGGTGGGGTTCTTGACATGTCTCCAAGTGACGACTTGTTGAGTTGGTGACCCTAGGACTAGTGGGTGACTAGTTCTTCTATTGCATGCTGATGCAGGGATACTTTCAATCTTTCAACCTTTTCTTGGAACGAAGAAATTTTATTCATCATATCGACATCTGTGGAAGTCAAGGAGAAATATCTCCCTAGCTAAGAGGGAGTGTTGAAAATATGTAGTTGCGGTCTGTATTTGAAGCCTACAAGTCAAAGGAAAAATAATTGTTATTCTTGTTGTTCAAGTCCGACCCTAGTTTGATAGGTCGGCCCCACCTCATGAAGGTATGTGACGCTTTGGTCAAAACCCACTTGATTGGACATGTATATATTGACATTTGACCCTCTTCATTTGGAAATCACATCACATCAACAATTTGGATCTGTTCAAGCAGTCTTCTGTTCACACATGTGAAGGAGAAGAGAGAGAAGTTTGACCAGCTTTGAATTTGTTTGACCAACGTCGACTTGGAGTTTTTTGGGCTGTTTTGACCCAGTCATTGATTGGGTGATGGGACCGAATCTGAAGGAATCTTTAACTGAGTGTTTGACCAAATTTCTTTTCAGAAATTCCTATGTTGATTGAACTGTTTTGACCAGCGTTGACTGCAGGTCAATTGAGGCAGATTGACTAAAGTTGCAGGGCTGGAGTCAGCCTCTTTGACCGCATTTGACCAGGAGCAGCAGAAGCCGAAATTCAGCCTATTGACCAGATTTTGACTTGATGATCTGAAGTTTGACTTTCTCTCTTCTTTGACCAGATTTGAATTGGAAAAGTGGTATGGTTATTTTTACTAAGTTTGGTTGGAAATTCAGATGTACAAATTGATTGAATTGGACAATTTCTTGTAAGAAAAGGTTGTTGGGTTTTTCCCATGGTAAAGTGTGTCTCTTGTGCATCCTTATTTTACTGTGATTTGCCCTACTGTATTGATGGTTGAAATTTTCTGAAGTGTAATTGCTTAATGATCTGAAATGTGCTAATAAGATAACTGTATCATTGGAAGTAAATATCTGGCATAAAATTGTGCTTATCTAATTGCATTTAAAAATCAACAAACCCAGCCATTTTCTACTGTGAATTTGGTTATGTAGGCTGCTTTGGTGATTGCTTAGGAGATGGCTGAGACGATTGTTGAGGAGATGGAGAAATAACTTGAGTCTTCAAAGCTTGTTGAACATCAGGGAAAAGGGGATTGGTATATAATTTAATTTTTCCTTCAGGCTGAATTGGAGATATCCCTTGACGATTTTTAACTTCATTATGCAATTGTGTTTATAAAATAATTGCAAAAGTCTTAGAATCAGGATGAAGGAGTTTTCGCTGAGGAATCCTAAGCTAGGATTAGGCATTTGAAAAAGGAAAATGCTGTCAGAAAAGGAAGCACTTTGGTGCATGAAGAATGGGCTATATGGTTGGCAAAGGGGAATGGAAATAGCAAATACTTTCATTATTATGCAAACCACTGTTAGAATATTGACACAATATGGGAAATGCTGAAGGGGGATGACAGTACCACAGAAAGGTTTAAAGATACAGCTGAGATGGGGGTAGCTCACTTCTAAGGATTATATCTGGAGCTACAGAGGGAAACTGTATCAGAAATGATCAAAATCACCTTCTTGCCCCCTAGCTTTGTAGGTGACGAAGTAAATGATTGTCTATTCAAAGAAGTATCCAAGGAGGAATTAAAAGCAGTATTGTCATTTCTGCAAAAGGACAAAAGTCCAGGTTGTAATGGTTGGATGGTTTTAATGAGCTGTTTGAAGAAGCTTTACTGAGGTTGTAGAGGTAGTGACAACACAGTGAAAGTTCTAGCGGTGTTCGAGTCCACCTTCTTAGTTCTTTTATATTTTGAGAAGGACACTTCGATATCCTTTGAGGATTTTTGACCTATCTCATTATGTAATTGTGTCTATAAAATAACTGCAAAAGTCTTAGCAACAAGGGTGAAGAAAATATTCTTTGATACAATATCCCAATAACAATTTGGCTTCCTCCACAGAAGACAAATTTATGAGGCCATATCAGTAGCACAAGAAATATTTCATTCTATATAATTAAAGAAGCTGCTGGCAATGATAGTAAAACTGGATCTTTGAAAGGCATTTGATAGAGCAAGTTGTCTTTACCTTGGATTAATGATGATTCATATAGGGTTCAGATTGCAGTTGATTAACTGGATTGTGGGGTGCTTAACCTGTCTCTTTTGCAGTATTAATCAATGGTTCAACCTCAAAATTTTTCACCCCATCAAGAGGACTAATGCAAGGCTGCCCAGACCATCACAATTGGTCTTTCAACTAATTGCTGAGGGGTCTAAGCAGGGTCATCATGGAAGCAAAGATGTTAGGAGCTTTAAAGGGCATAAAGGTAGGTGGTGCTATAAATTTGAGTCATCTATAATTTCTGGATGATTTGCTTTTATTCTGTAATGGAATCCTTGGGGATGCATCAAAGGTGAAGGAGATTTGAGATGTCTATTGTACAACGACTGGAATGGGGATAAATATGCTGAAATCTTCTATAACATTTAATAATATAGAAGATCCTCAAGAAAGACTGCTGTTACAGATCCCTTCCTTTCCAAAGGTTTGACACACAGGCAGGGATAAAGTACTTAGGGTTTATCTTGAAACCAAATGATTATGGGATTAAGGATTGGAGCTGGCTAATTGAGAAGATTGACTCTATATATATATATATATGGTGCAAATAATGGATTTCCATTGGAGGGACGCTTTACTAAAATTTGTACTGAAGCAATTCTAGTTTTCTGGCATTTATTTGCTTTTATACCTTCAGGTTTGCTGGAGAAGATCAGAGGGAAATGCTTCAAATTTCTTTGGATAGGGAAGAAAGAAAAATAATCCATTTCATTGGTGAAATGGAAATTCATTGCAAACCAAAAGAGGAATTGGGATGGGGCCATTTTTTTTGGAAAAGCATTGGCTGCTAGAAGTCTATGGAGATTAATTTCACAGGAGGCATTGTGGTAAGTTGGTATCATGAATTCATGCAAAAAAAATATTGATGCCCTCCCAGTGGTCGAATGCATAAGGAGTAAATTAAAGCCAATTAAGAACATGTGTAGTTTGGAAAGCATTAGTATTGCCTTTTCCTTTGGTGGAAAACTGTCTAGCTTGGAAGGTAGGGAATTGGAATTGTGTCGGTGGGGTCAGATCCTTGGGTTGGAAGAGGAAATGCATTCAGTCTCAGGACCCGATTGAAACACTGCAGGATGCTGAAATATTCACTCTGGCACATGTTGTTGACCCAATAGCAACAACTCTCTTGCATCAAGGATGAAAATCAGATATATGATTGATCCTGGGGGGCAGAAGGGACAGTGGAAAGCATATGTGGAAAGCTTAGTTCAAAGAATGTAAGAATAATAGAGGAAGACAGAATGGTTTGGATCAAAATCCCATGCTGAGGGAATATACAGCCAAACTGCGATACAGAGCCATATTCTCATCAGACCACCAAGGAGACACTATTTGGTGGTGGAAGAAACTATATAAGAGCGGAGCTCTATTGAAATCCAGGTTATATATTTGGCTGTCCTTGAGAAATTAGGTGCCGATCTGGGAGGTTTTGAAAAGAGAAACAAACATGGTCTTGTCTGGTGTTCACTATGCAAGCAGACAAATGAAATAATACAACATCTGTTGGTTAAAAGCTTAATTGTCCTTACGCAAAAACTGTCTGGACCAAGGTGGAAGGCAGTGTAGAAATCAGAGATGGCTGGAAGGAGGAATCTGTTGCAGAATGTCATAAGTCATTCTTGGAGAGAAGGGAACTAACGTCATGTGGGGCACTAGCTTCCATAGTATCCTGGGGTATCTGGCTTGCAAAAATTAATGTCATATTTGAAGACAAATAAATCCATACCTTCCAGCACTCTTCACAGATTCACACAATATTTGAACTTTAAGGATTGAAAGATAAGAAGTCCCCCAAGACAACCTGGGGACATCCACATTGACAAATCTGGAGAATGGGGTTTGACAGGGCCACTCAGCTAAGTGTGAGGCTGGGTGTACACTATACATCAATTACACACTATTTTCAGATTAAAGCAAGTTTGGGTGCAGGAACCAACAATTATGTTGAGCTTATGGCACTGAGAGTACTCAAACGTGCAGCTGAAAGCATCATACAAAAGATCCAAATTATGGATGATTCAAAGGTGGTGGTTATCAGTTAAGGAAAGTTTGGTTTTGAGTCCTATATATGAACACCTGAAGCTTGGTTGCAGGAAGCAACAATTATGTTGAGCTCCTGGCATTGAGACTACTCATGTGCAGCTGAAAACAACATAGAAAAGATCCAAATTATGGAGGATTCAAAGACGGTAGTCATCAGTTAAGAAAAGTTTGGTTTTGAGTCCAATATATGAACACTTGAAGATGATGGAGGAAGTATTCAATAATATTTCTTACAATCACATTGACGAGAGCTAAATACTTCAGCACATTGTCAAAGGAAGGATTGTGGGTGGATGCAGTTACGTGGGTGCTGCTGGAATCAAAATGGGATCTCTGCCTTCTATAACTTCCCCAATCCATGATATTTAATTCCAGAGACTTCAAAATGCTCTTTTCAAAAATATGCAATATTGTTTTGTGAAGTTCTTGTGGACAAAATATGCAATATTGTTTTGTGAAGTTCTTGTGGACAAAATATGCATTGCATATAGGCTCCTCAAGTAGAATTTTAATTTTTTTGATAGAAACAATTCAGTGGAAAATCCTTTTTGAAACAACTATTTGTTGTCATGCTGTCCAGCTTAGCCAAAATGATTTCCATGACGAGGTTGAGGTGGTATTTTAGGAGATTCTATTGCTGATTTTGGAAGATTACCTTACAGCTGATCTGTGACTTATCTTCATGATTCACTTGAGCATTTTATTGTAACTTTTGTGTGTTATTGTGAGTGATTTGAGCAGCAGATTTGGTGATCTTTCTTTTCATGTGTTCATACTTATCTTTTGCACCTATCTTGGATGGATACACACTGAGTTTGGAGGGTTATTTGAAAAATCCTAAGTGCTGGTTTTGGAAGGGGATCTTGTGCCTTTTCAGAAGGAGACTTGCCACTCATGGAAGCCCTAGAAACTTTATAATAATAATAATAATCCAATTTTAAGGTCATGGCCAAGCTAGACACCAAATTGGTAGATGAGACCCCCTTTTCTGTGGGAGAAGAGACCCGCCTCTGTGCAGTGATTTGACTGCTAAAGTCTGTGGAGGTTTATATCTACCCCCATCTGGATTTGAACCTGTGATCTCTTAAGAGGAAACACATGCTTTTAACCATTAGGCTCACTGAAGCGATACTTTGATGCTTATCTTTTTGTTAAGTGAGGATCAAACGATCCATTTTTAGTTTTCTTTTAGGTTTAGATAAGCTGACCTTGCATGGCAGCCATAGTCAGTTTAGCATTTTGGAGGTGATTTTACATGGCATCTAATTTGGATCCAAGGTATTATTGGACATATTCTTTGTATATAATCATCCTCATGTATAAGAAGGTTAGTTGGATTGGTATGGGTGCCCATTATTCTTCATCCATTACCTATCTCTTTCACTCTAGTCTAAGTTTTTGATTCTGTGGCAGTGGTTTGAAATTGATAGTTTCATAGGTTGACATGACTTTACAGTGACTGCATCCTCTAATGTTTCTTGGGGCACACTTGTCTTGATTTATTCCAGAACTATGCAATAGCTTCTTTGATTAAAGTGAGTTTGTCTAGTTTATGAAGCTGTTTTGCTGTTGAGAATTCACATTATACAGAGTGTTATCTTTGCTTTTGTTATCAGCTGTTGGGGACATTAATAAGCAAAATTCAATCATACCAACTACCTTGTTGATTTTCTTCTTTCCGCATTTCTGCATCACCTATAGAGTTTGGCACCGGTCACTCTTTAAATCTGAATTTAAAGATCTAAGTTTCTCTTAGGAATACCCACTGGGGTTAGCATTTTGAAATGAGTTGAGCACTTCTGATAGGGTAGCTTTCCTGAGTGGTCAACCTACCTTGGGAAGTTCTCCAAATGACAAGCTTGAGTGATAATGGGGCATTCTTTAATGGCATGAATCATTTGCTCAAAAAATGGGGAATGGGCCACATTGAAAGGTCATGGAAGAGATTTTTGTGCCATTGCAAGAGCAACACCCACCCTATCTAGGATGTCAAAACATACAAAAAATCTGACCTGCCTTTATCTAGCTCTCTTACAAGATGAACAGGGTGAATTTGGAAGACCTTGAAGGACTCTATCTTAAAAATCCTTGGCATTGGATGGATCAGAACCCTTATCAGGTCATAATCCTCTATCATGATTTGGATGAGTCTTGAAAGGTGCTAAACCATCAATCTTTTCTTGCTCCCTTTGTGCTTCTGCCATTTTATCAGCGGGCCCTTTTTAAGTTCCAAATCTCTTGCCTGGAGTGTGCATGAAATTGGCTCTAACCCTTCTATAACTTGCTTTAGTCTACACTCGATTTTTTCTGATGCCTGTCCATCCTTTGCCCTCCTTATCCTTGTTTTGTTGGTCGCGTCTGAGGGACTGCCTGTATACTCCTGAGCCTATTGCAACTGCCCACAAGCATGCTAGGTGGGTTAACTGAGTTTTGAAAATGGTCGGAGCTGCAATATTGTTTAGCAAATACTTTCTGGTGTGGGACGTCCACAAGGGATTTGAGGGACAGTTGCTTGGGGACATCCCTGGCTAAGATGATGAATTTTATTCTTATTTTGAAACAGGGCATCTTGGACATTTTAGATAAGAATCCAAAAAATTATTAAAAAGTGATGAATTTGTGTTCATCCCTGTATTGTATCGATATCTATTTCTGTATCGTAGTAACTTAGCTGTCATCACTTCCAATTATGGCTAGACTTTAGATCAAGGGACAAGGAGTTGTGGCATTCTCACACAAACATTCTTTTTCTAATTTCTTAGAAGTATTGTGGCTTAGAAATATATGAAATTTGATGCATGAATTCAATGTTTGTTTAGATCAATTTGATGTGTTGGAAGTAATGATCAAATTTATTATGTCATTACATCAGACATGAAATGCATTTGCTGTAGGATTCCAGGATAAGGTTTTTGACCACACTTTTATAGTAACTCTGCAAATATGTTTTTCTTGTTGTCTTACTACGTTAGATTGCCTTTGAACATCGTCCACAATTTAATATGTTATTGAATGCAATTTTTTTCTTTTATCCAAGATACTAGTCTACAAATAGTGCAAAAAATTAGAATAGTATGTATAGCACAAAGTTACAGTTTGCATATTTTCATGAGAACTTGAAGTTGAGTTTTTTCTTTTCCTAACCTGAAAATTTTCTTTTCTTTGCAGACAAACCTCAACCTTTCGACTTTCTTGTTGAAGGTGAACTGGTTCGAACATCTCTTGAAAAGCTGCTCCTCATCAAGGGCATATCTGCGGTAATTTATCTAATAAATCATTTGTTTGCCATGTCTCAAGAATGCCGGATAGATAAGTTTACTTCTGATACATGTCAATGTAAACGTGCTTGTAATGCAATTTATAATCTTTGTTTGAGTTGATTATGTTTGCAACTCCTTGCTATTTTACCATGGAGTTTTTAATTAGTACTGGTTTTCATTTGTTTTTTTGGTAATTCTTTTACCCTGCTGTGTTTCAGAAGTGGCTATGACAAAACTGTCAAAACAAATGAGTTTATAAGGGAAATTTGTCCTCTTTTCTCTAGTTTCTTAAGAAGCTTAAACCGATTGCTGTAGTTTTTCAGGACTTGTTTGATGAGAAAATTGTCCTTTTTCCGCCACAGAATACTTTTCCATGGCCATGTTTCTTATGGTGTTAGTGTCGAACAAGGTGCATGACATCATTCTGCAATTGTGAATGTCTTTGCATTGGGAGAAGTGAGATGCATTCTGCAGACCATTATTGAAGAGATTGTAACATCCATCCCATGTATGGTCGGCCAAATGTTAAATTTTATACAAAACTAATAAAATATAGAAAAGATACATTTAGCAGATGCTCAGGAATTTTGAGCGAGGTACAAAATGCACCCTATTCTCAAATGTACAGAGAGGTAGAAAATGCACCTTATTCTCAAATATACATAGACTGTAATGTCCTCTATGAATTGAGGATGAATGAGGGGCGATATAGCCTATCAATCCCCATAGGCTATATTCCTCAATAAAAGGGAAAAGCTCCAAAATACCCAAAGTCTGGGCGAGCTTTACGGTAGCTGGGCAAGGAAACCCAAAATTGGGTTTTGGAGTAAAATTCACTCAATCAATTAAATAGAAGAGACTCCTCTAGGAAATCTATAAATACAAGAGAGTTGAATTCATTTTGGATGATCATTATGGATCATCTCATTTGTCTTTTGAGCATTAGTTCTGAGGGATTTAAGACCCCTTTCTTTTGGTCAATTTCAGTGGGGAAAGATTCCACCCTAGTTGACACATCTCTATTGTTTTCTTCAATTTGTTTTGGCACAGGAAAGTTTTCTGGAGGACATTGAATATACACAAGAATATACTTCCGGAAGGGAAACGAACTGTCTGTCCCCTCGCTCTGGCTTTGAACATGCTTTTTAAAGACAGGGAAGTTGTCCTAGCCTCTTTCTGTTCTTGCCTCAGGATACCTTCTAACTGGGCAGTGAAGTATTGTGCAGGGTCTGTAATTATTCTGAAGCAGAATAAAGGTTTTTTTTTGGAAGGGAGATTCTCTGGAAGACCAGTGAGGGAGCAATCTGAAGTTTGAGGAGCCATTTGAATTGGGGAGAATGCATATTGATAGCGCTCCATGGATTTGACATCATTCTGGATTGAATGCAAGGACAAAGAAGGTTTCGTGTGAGGTGAGGAAAAAGTTCTTACACAGGCCGGTACCCTTCCGTGGAAGGAACATCTCCTTGTGCACAAGACGGAGCATCTTTGTGGCTAATATCTGAAGCTTAGGTCTTGCCAACAGAGCCGAATTTCATAGAGTTGAACAATTCTCTTCCAGCAGTCACAGGTCAGTCTCCTTCTGAAGATCGAAGTGAAATCACAAGTCTTAGGGTCACTGAGATAGATTTTGATCTGATATTGAAGACTGGTTCTAGGGAGGACCGAAACTGCCTGAAGGCTTAGGGTCATCATATTGGAAGTAGATTTTATTTTCTGTTGGACATTGTTATATCGTATGAACTAGTCACTAGTGTAGTTGGGTATTGGTATATGAACTGTTGAAGTGATCAATCTCTGTTGGAACATGGATATACCTGATCGTAATTTGTGGATTGGACTCGAACTATCTGATTATGAACTTTTGAATCACATAGTGGGAAGTCGTATAGCACTGTTGTCTCATTAATGCAATTGCAATCATATTTGATGGACTATAGAGTTATATTGTAAACAAAAATGGCAGTACTGATTATCACAATTTATATATTTGTCTGGTTGCATACTGTACATGAATTTTATTTGAAACCCTAGGGTAAACTAGGGCAAAAATTTCACTATCACACTACACTGGTATCAGAGCGCAAACATCCTGTCAGCTGTGAGTATATGAGCCTTGTATGTTTCCTGAGGATACAAGCAATGTCACAGTAACACGAAGGAGGAATGCTCATCTTTCAACCATGGAAGATAGAACAAAGCAAGGAGAATATGACCCTGGCATTCTGCTACATTAATTAATCCAGGGACAACATCAGATGCAACAACAAGGGCAACAAATGATTCAAGGGCAGCGAGAATTGGCACAAGTGTTGGCTTAAGGGCAACAACAACTCACTTAGTGATTGCTCATCTCACAGGACAACCAAATACTGCTGGCCACAATAGAACCACCACTGAAGGTAGTGGTAACCATAATCTTGGTCCGTCCAATCCCCGAGCAAACAATGGAAGAAGTCACTGACCATTACTTCTATAATTCACAGATATTCAAGCAATGGCAGGCCAAGAAGCAATTGAGCCAAATCAACTCTTTAATAAATTTTGTCGGGAGTACCCGAGATTGGAGGAAAGCACTCGAGCAACCATCTCATAGACCTATGGGACAACCAAATGCTGAATTAGCACGCAAGGTGAGTAAACTTACTCTTTCCTCATTTGATGGATCATCTAAATGTACAGCAAGCATTTGGGTGCAAAAATTGGACACCTACTTTAGGCTCAATCCTATGGAGGAAGCAAATGCAATCCAATTTGCCACGTTACATTTAGAGGGAGAAGCGCATGAATGGTGGCATCATGGTCTAGTAACACTGGGGCATGCCAACATCACTTCTTATGAAGATTTTATGAGAAGGATGATTGAAAGATTTGATCAGAAGCAGTGTTGCGAACATCGTGATCGGGATTAAATCGGCGAGGGGAAGACATCGGAAAAAATTGTAAAAATCGGGAAAAAATCGGCAAATACAAAATATTCAATTTTTTTAATATCTAAAGCATCTACAACATAAAATAAATACATTGACACATAAAGATAAAAGAACTAATATATAAGATGTGTAATATTATTTCTAGTGCTACATCACACATAATAGTGAATCATGTCTTGAATAGTAAGTCTCGACTCCTGAGTCCCAACTCAGCCTCAAAATATCAACGAAAAATATAATAATGTATCTCATATCATAAGTCATAATGTCATATACAATGAAATGAACCAAATAACTAATACTACTGATTTCCTCTGCCCCTCTTGCGAGAAAATGAAATAACTTTCCCTTCCCCTCTAGATGCAGATGCCGATTGAGTTGGCAGTGAGGCTTTGCTGTGCTCTAGAAGCTGAAGAACTAGGAGCTACAGGAGGTAGACCACGTCCTCTACTGGTGGCAGGGGTAGCCTGGGTAGGTGGTGTTACCTTCTCTTCCTCCTCCGCCCCCTCTATGCCTTCCACTACCTCCTTCTCTAACCAATCATTGACTGACTCGATGAGAGGCCTCTCAGCTGGTGGTAGGGGTAGCCTGGGTAGGTGGTGTCACCTTCTCCTCCTCCTCCGCCTCCTCTACGCCTTCCACTACCTCCTTCTCTAACCATTCATCGACCGACTCCATGAGAGGCCTCTCAGCCTCAACCCTCCATGCAACAGTGGTGTCAATCCTATCCAATGAGATGGTCTCCATATTAGGTGTCCTCTCAAGTTGCCTCACCCACAATCGAAGATTGTAGTAGACGTAGAACATGTCATTAAGTCGCCGGGACTCCAACCTATACATAGGTCATAAAATAATAATTATAAAAAAATATTATTTAATGAATTCAAAAAATTAATGGAAATTTGGAATATTTTAAGTTTCAAGTTTAACCTGTTGCGCTTTTTGGTGTGTATTTTTTCAAATACACTCTAGTTGCGCTCGCATCTCGAGGAGCTACATGTTTGGTTGAGGATTTGAATGGCAAGCTTTTGCAGATGGGGTAGTCTGGCACCATAGCTTCTCCACTATGCATCTACAACAAAATTACAAATAAGATAAACATAAGAAAAAAATGAAATTTGAAAGTTGAAGCAAAGTATGAAGTTATGAACTTGAAGAGACAATGAAATTTGAAACAAACTGAAAAATACCTGGCATTTTAGTCTTCCTATCAACCATAGCCATATCAAAGCTAAATGTGCCACCTGCCATCTTGTATATCTTCATTTCTTTGGAGATTTCTGCACGTTCTGCGGGAGATGGCACCATCCTTTGAACATAGGTGAAGAATCCATCCATGACCTCAACATCAAATAAGAACCCACAGGGGTAAGAAAATGCGGGGTTCAGGTAGATCCCTGCAGCATGAATGTGATGATGGAGTGTGTTGTTCCATCGTTTATCAATCACTTCCCATAGGAGTTGTTTCTAAAATCCCTCATCTCCCTTATCATCATAGTAGGTCCGAATGGATTCTTTGGCCCTGTCCATGGCCTCATACAAGTAGCCCATTGCGGGCTTGTCACCATTAACTAATCGAAGAACCTTTACCAACGGTTCAGTAATTCTGCACACCTCTTGCACTCCCGCCCAAAAGTTTTCCTGGTATGAAACTAATTTGCGTATGGCCTTTCTTTTTGGTTTGCGGCTAAATGTCAAAGCATGCCACTCATCTGAAAGAAACATTCTCATCACATCCCACATAGAATTCAAGAGGAATTAAAGAGATATGAAACTGGGGGCAAATCGTGTAATGACGAGGCGCACCAACTCCTTGTTGTTGGTGAATGTTCTCATCAAATGAAGCACATATGCATGATTATATATAAATTTTGTAATGTTTTTTGATGAGTCAACAATATCTTTGACAAAAAGAATTTTTTCGATGTCCTCCAACATCAAATCAATGCAATGTGCAGCACAAGGTGTTCAAAATAAAGTAGGATGCCCCTCCATAAGCATCTTGCCAACAACAACATAATTTGCAGCATTGTCCGTTATGACTTGACAACATGTTCTGCACCCACCTCCAAAATAAACACATCGAACAAATCACATAATAATTTTGCATCTTTGATATGTGCAGATGCATCAACAGATTTCATAAATATTGTCCCCTTGGGACAATTTACCAAGAAGTTTATAAGGCTTCTCCTCTTTTGATTGGTCCAACCATCTGACATGACAGTGCATCCTGTGTGTGCCCATGATGCCCTAAGCTCCTCCAATATTTTGGTGCAGTCAACCTTTTCATCTTGAAGAATGCGGCTTCTAAAGTCATCATAAGAAGAGACTTTGTACCCTGGGCCAACAATTGCAATAGCATCAACAACAAGCTGGAAAAATGGATTATTCCTTGCAACGCTGAAAGGAATATCACTCCAAAGAAGAAACTTGCCCAACAACTTGTCAACTTCTTCTTTCTCCTTTTTTTTAAGCATTGAAGAGATAGATGGTTGTGAACCAGCTGTGGTTCTAGGAACAAAATATGATGAGGTAGCTACAGGGTTGGTTGTAGATACTGATGCTGAAGTAGAACTAGTGCCACTATCATATTCACCTCCTAACACTCTATTCCCTGCTAGTTGATTCCTCAGACCTGACTTGGACAGTTTGGCTTGCTCTAATTCTTCCAATGATATGAATGACGTAGTTAACGTAGTTGAATCCCAAAATGATATCTGATCTGAGGGCTCTTCGGATGATTTTCGGATTTGTATTGGTGTAAGGGCCTACTTCATGTCCAAGGATTTTTGCAAGGTGATACTTCAATCTGTAAACCCCCCGTCATATGATGCCCACACAATTTGTAAGACAAGTTTGATCTATCAAACCCTCCATCAAGTTCACCAAATTCCCACAGGGGGTCCAATTTCCTTGGCATGTTTGTAACTTGGTTGAACTCTTGAGTTTTAATGTAACATGAAATTTGAAGTTGAACCTAGGGCACAAGAAGAATTACAAGTTAAAAAATTAAAAAAAAATTACATACATGACACAACACATTGAATTTTTGACGAAAAAAAACCTCAACTCAATGCAACAATAATAGAAAAAATGCACATTCAAACCCAAACAAAAATGATGCAAAAAATAGAGCACAAGAAGAAATTAAACTAATAAATCTAACAATCAAGTTTTTGCATTTTTGACCAAAATGAACCCTCTCCACTATATGCAACAAAAATGAACAAAAAACACAATCAAATTCACTCAAAGTTCATTGATAATCAATGGGTTATAGAAACCCAAGCAAAAACAAGAAAAAAACAAAAAAAAAGGGCCAAATTTGGTGCCCATACCTGGAAACCATGCTTTGCCGAAGAAATTTGGTCCAAACACGAATTTGTCTTGCTTGGGATGCTAAAATCTTCGCTGTTTCTCCTCCTCTGCCCTAATAGTCGCCTTCCTCTCCTCCTCAGCTCTCAAACAAGCTCGCTATCTGCAAAAAATGACAAATAAAAACCAAAAATTTGCTTTAAAAACGCGTTGTTTCGGACCCCCATGATTTTCTTCCGTCGACTCACGATTTTTTCATGATTTTTTGAAAATAAGCGATTAAATCGCTATGTTCGCAACACTGGTCGGAAGAACCCAGACATCCACTTCAGAGAATTGGCACTACCTAAACAGACGAGAACACATGAAGAGTTTATTGCAAAATTTGAGCGAATCACGGTTATGGCGACAAATATATCTAAATAAAGACTAGTCATGCTCTTTACTGAAGCCTTATTTGAATCTCTCCAATGTTGGGTTAATGCATTCAATCCCACAACCCTTGAAGAGGCTATTAAGAAGACTCGTGATATGGGAAATGAAACAACCAAATCTAAAGCCCATCCAAAGCCTTTCATTCCCCCAAAGGATAAGGAGAAGAAGCCCTTTAAACGTGATTGGCCCAAAAAAGACATGTTAGATGAAGAAACATGAAATGAACTCATGCGAAAGAAGCTATGCTTCAATTGTAAGGTGCCATGGGAACCAGGACATTGCTGCTTAGGTAGGAGGAAAATTGAGTACATCGAATAGTCCTTGATGATGAGGAGGAAGGAGAGGAACCCACTTTGAACGTTGAAGAAGAACTGCCACAAAAGGAAGCAAAATAAGAAGAACAACTTAGCATCCCCAAGGAGGAACCACCACAAGAGAGCAAAAGGAGAGGAAAGGCCCAACAGAGAGAAGAAGACACGACCACAGGTTAAGGTTGCAACCCTTTCAGGCACACCCAAGTATTACACCTTCAGGGTCAGGGGATTTGTCAAAGGACAACGCATCACAACACTAATTAATGGAGGAGACACACAATTTCATTGATGCAACACTAGTAGCCAAAAGGGGACTTCCCACCGAAGAGTTTGAGGGACTGAATGTGATAGTTGTGGATGGGTACAACTTGGATTGCACTCGAATTATCCGAGGTTTGAGCGTAACTCTTGGTAACTATACTTTTACTAGTGACTTCTATGTACTAGATCTTTCAGACCTCAATATGGTATTGGTGGTTCAATGGTTGTATTCTTTGAGCAAACACACAATGGACTACCAAGCACCGGAAATAGAATTTAAAGCACTAAATGGCAATAAGGTAGTCTTGAGAGGCATGGCTAATGGCAACCCACAGGTCGTTTCAGCCAGGAGGATGGAAGCCTTACTCAAGCATGGAGATGTAGCATACGTAATAGAATACAGGATTATGAGCAAAAGCACCCCTAGCAATGACAAAGCACAATACAGGACAGATATTCAAAAAGTGCTAGACAAGTATGCTTAGGTGTTTGGTGACATTCCTTCAGGATAACCCCCTAAGAGAGAGTTTGAGCATACTATAGAACTAGAAGAAGGGGCCAAGCCCGTAATCACCTCACCATATCGACATCCAAAGAAATTCAAGGACATAATAGAGAAGACCATTCAAGAATTATTAGCAACGGGCCATATCAAACCTAGCTCGAGTCCATTCGCTGCATTAGTGGTTTTGGGGCAGAATAAGGATGGGACATGGAGGATGTGTATTGATTATTGAGCTCTTAACAAGAAAACCATAAAAAACAGGTATCCTATTCCTAGGATTGATGAGTTACTCGACGACCTTCATGGAACAGTATGTTTTTCGAAAATTGACATACAATCAGGGTATCATCAAGTCCGAGTTCAAGAGCAAGACATGCCGAAAACAATGTTCAGATGCCATTACAAACATTTTGAGTTTTTGGTCATGCTGTTTGGATTAACCAATGCTCTTGCAACTTTCCAATCTTGCATGAACAACATCTTCAAAAAACAACTAAGGAAGTTTTACTTTTTATTAGTATTTTTTGACGACCTTCTCATCTACAGCAAGACATGGGATGATCATTTAGAACATTTGGATAAAATCTTAAGCATCATGCAGGAACAGTCACTTTATGCCAAGGCATCAAAGTGTGAGTTTGGAATGACAAAGATACTTTACTTGGGACACATAATCAGCGCAAACAGGGTTTATGCATATCAAGAGAAGATTCAGGCGATTTTGGACTAGCCTATACCCAAGAACCTAACTGAGTTACGAGGATTCTTAGAGATTTGCATCTATTATCGGCGGTTTGTCAAAATTTTCTCTCAATTAAGTGCACCCTTGACAAACATAACCAAAAAAGGAGCATTCAGGTGGACAAAAGAATCCGAGAAGACGTTTAACAAGCTCAAGGAAGTGATGAACTCATGTCCAGTTTTGGCCTTCCTCGACTTTAGTCAACCTTTTATATTGGAATGCGATGCATCAGGAGAGGGAATTGGGGTTCTCTTAATGCAAATAGGCCAGCCCATTACATTCGAAATTTGGAAGCTCCAGGATTCAGAGAAACTTTACTCTATATACGAGAAGGAGATGTTGGCTATCATGCACGCTTTGGCAAAATTTAGACAATATTTGGTGGGTAACAGGTCCGTAGTCAGGACAAACCACAACAACCTGTGTCATTTTTTGGAACAAAGGTACCTGAACAAGTGGCAGCAAAAGTGGGTAAGTAAGATCCATGCTTATGATTTTGATATTGAGTACGTGATGGGGAAAAATAATATTGTGGTCAATGCGCTTTCTAGGAAACTTGTAACATGTATTGTGATATACCAAATTATAAATTTGCTGATTATTACGAATATTGCTTCAAAAACTTATACCTTCAATTTGACAAACAATTTACGTAGATTGAACCATAAAATTAACATCAAAAACTGGAAAATATAATATGCAACTGAAGAATAAACAAGATAAACATGTAGAGAATCTCAACCTTATTTTATTTAATATGGAAATATGTTGGTACAAGAGACAAGAATATGGCTAAGGCGTGGCCCCAAAGAGATCTATAACAATGCCGCATTAGCCTCTATATCAACTGATCTGTTGAATGCACCTATAAATTCTAGATGAATTCACCAAAGGAAGAGATGGGTTCTTGCTCACTCCCACTAAATCACCTGAGGGTTTCCATCCTAGGGCTACCTGAATTGTGAGAACCAAGTTCTCAAAACTCTCACAAAGACAGATACATAAAGCCAAGATGTCCCAAATGATCTCCTCCTCTTTTTAAAGGCTAGATAGATAGATCTCCAATCTTCTAGAAGTATTTTATTTTATTATTTTATTATTATTTTAGAAGCTCCTCCTTGGCTTCATCTTAAGTGACTTTTAGTTTATTTCTATTTTACTTAAATCAATTTCCGCCTTTTCCCCTTAATTAACCTTTTCCTTATTTAATTAGTTAACTATTGAAGTCACTTTTAATCTGGGAAAATGTTAAAACGCCCACCATACTTTCTTTTGCCGCTGGAAGTCACTTTTCAACATCCCATCTTGTAGATCTTCTCGTTCTGGTTCCAATGAGCTATTACGCTAAGGTGTTCCATCAAATATTTCTCCCAGAATGCCACCTTAAGCATAATTAATTACGTTGTGCTCAATAATAGCCCCTTTTTACGGGAATTATCAAAATGCAATGGAACCAAAAGCAAGCTTTGAGGAACTGCTCCTAATGATGGAATATGCCAAGCGAACATCATCGGACACCATAAAACTCCTCAAAACCCCTCTGGGACCCTTGATGACGTAATCCTGCTCCTGTGACCTGGCTATCACATACCTGTGGAAATCAATCCTCGTGGTACTATAGAGGAAACCGGAAATGGGGACATTACAAGTCCTGTTGCCTCAAGATTGCTTGCCCTCAAGCAATCTATATCTGTCCACTAAAGAGGTTTTTACACACTGATACTAGGATCCCATATGAACCACTGGGTCACATCATGCCTCCGTGCTAAACATATATGAATGGATCCTCGATACCTGGATCCCAAACAAGCCGCTGACTCAATTTGCCATCAATGGATCCACTTGGATCCCAATGCCCCCATGGCCAATCATCATCACTCATACCCCATGGCTCTAGTTGTGCTGTCTTTGGCCATAGAATGCTGCTGCACCTAGAAAATACCAACTCATCAATTCTTTCCATTCCAACCCTTGGCATAGACCAAGGTCAACCCCACTATGTTGATGCTGCGCTATAGCAATTGGAATGTTGATGAACTGTTGGCCCACATTCTATTGCCAACTGGAGCATGTGGTATCCCTCATATCTAAGGGCCCCTGCTGTATTATGCCCCTGCCTAAGAATGAAGCCCCATCAATAGGATACCAACTCATGATCTCTCGCCAATCCATGTTGTGGGAAGGATCGGATGCATGGGCACCTGTATATGGAACAAGTCCACTATGCTGCACCCTGCTCAACTCATGCAATTCTGTTCGGTCAATCAACAAGATTCGTTTAGGAAACTCTGCCCCTCTCTTTATAATGGACAAAAGTGGACAAACCATGCTGCAAGTCTTGTCTATGTACTCTTGGAGAGAGTAGGTGTCTGAAAGTACTGTAGCTCAGCTGGCTGCCTATGCTTCTATCTGCCCCTCATCAATGGTTGGCACATCCTCCTCCAACACGGGCTCAACATGAGCCTCTGACTTTCCCTCCATAGATATCTCATCATGCATAACACCCTCATCTGACTCACGCTCTTCTATGTGCTCTCCATGCTGGATCATCACTTGTAGCTCATCTCCCTGAATGTCTCCTACAGTGTCTTCTTTTCCCATGGAGACTATTGATTGCTTATCATACTCATCTATCAAACATGAATGCATATCTAGGCTGTTGTCAACAACTCCACATGACTGCTCATGCTCCTTAGAGGTATCCTTGTAAATACTCATGGACTCAAATATAAAAGAAGAATCCTCAACTGGAAAGTTAGAAGGAATCTCCTCTGTCATCACCTTTGTGTCACTCAACCATGGGTGGTTAGACCCCCAATGTTCCTTGAAGATGAAGCAAAGACCCTTTCTCCTTAAGTCATTCTTGTTTCATGGTCCACAAATCTTGATTAGCTCCTTCATGGTCAACTGTCTTCTGAACAACTTTATGTTTTGCTGAACCAACCCCTCGGCTAGCTGATGAGTAGTAGGTGAGACTATTTGTTCCTCTCTCCAAATGGCCAACAACTTAGACTACAACTTCTTGCAAATGGCATCACGACCTCCCAAAACTGAAGACAAAATGGACTGCATGTTTGTTTTGAACGTGTTAGGATGATGTTTCTTAATGCTGAAAAAGCATTGGAACATTTGAAGAATCAAGTCGTCACATTCTAGATCGAACATGATGTGACATGATATGACCATGGCTATGATTTCTAAAATCTCGAGCTTTTTCCCAAAGGTAGGACCCATGGTGTTATCTAAGTCTTGAATGGTCTCTACTATCAGCTTGAAGATTCCCTTAATAATATCATCATTGTAAAGGGCTATAGGTGAGGTTAGTCTTATGATATTATTGAGACGAGGCAACTGGAAGTTTGACCCCTTCACAAGTGTGCTCCAAGAACTGGTGTTGTATTAGGGCAAACATGGCTAGTTTTAGTGCCCAACCTAAGTTCTTCCAATCTGACTGGTTCACCTTGAAGAGGAGTGAGTTTAGTTCTTCCAATTTGAGAAGGGCTTTCACTGCAACCCTCATGAATTTTAGATCTGTCACAAGTGCAATGAGTTTGTTTCCGATTTCCTGCTCTTTTTGCAAATCCCTTGGTTGCTCTTATTGAAGAATGGCATGGACTTCTTTTGAAATGGGTCTGTTGTTCTACCTTTTGCTCTGGTCCATATTGCAATCCACTGATGTACTGTTGTATTGACTTGAGAGGCATCTAAAGAACTCCATTATTTAGCAACATATACAAGGCTAAGGAAATATTACAATAACAACTATAAACTCTTTCTCTTTCTAAATCCAAGCAACAACACTCAGCTCATCAAACAAATCAGTAAGCATTGCTCAAGCACAACATCAATTCAGGACACTAAATGTTCATGGAATTGCGGTTTCCAAACATAGTCAAAGTTTTTCTCGCTCAATTCCTTTCTTTTACCTTTTCCTTGCTGCAATTGAGTCTTATTATGTGCTATCACATTCAACCGTATGTTAGTTATATAAACAAATCAATTATTCCTTTTCATGCTATTACCAAGGATGTTGCCTTGCAACTATTCACACATGTCAGTGACACGTTCCAAGACCAAGACATCATATCTATTAACTTGAAATCAGCCTTTATGAAAACTAATATCCATGTCATAATCAATAGTCAACTTACAGTCACAAATCATAATACTACAACTAGCACACGCTTGAACTCAAGTGTATATCAGTTGTCTCAGCGCATATATGTGTTAGTACAACCATCTTAAAAACAAGATCATTCCTACATGCAATCTAATAGACACATACTCATATCATGCAATTAATCAAACACTCAAACAATTTGTAAACGTAACATGTTAGATAAACCAAATTGATGACATAATCAAACATTCAAACACCAAATTGACGACATAATCAAACATTCAAACACCAAATAGTCGACATAAGCAAACTCTTACCTTAATGTATCTTAGGGGAGGCTATCTTGTCTGCACAATCAATCTAGATTAACACGATATAACTTCACAATACATCAACTCAAACATAAATACGGTCATGATATCCATAACAATAACTAGCTAACATGTTCACATCATAAACTCATAAACAATTGCCATTCATGCATACCAATCACATATGCACAATCAATCTAAATTAGTATGACATAATATCACAATATTTTAATGCATACCTGAATGTCATAACCACAATCAGCATAGGTCATTAAAAATTAACACAAAACATAATAACATCAAGACCTCAGCTGCAATGATCGTAATCATCAAGCATATGACCATAATGCATGCAACAACAAGTTACTATCATTCATGACTATCCGACCAGTGCATATGACTACAATGATCAGCTAGCATTTATCATACATGTAACCATAACAACAATAGAATGATAAGCATATAAGTAACACTAATGCTTATAACTACGATTAACTAACATACCTGCATACCCAACATACAAACTTGTATGAGGATCTGCTTTTACCCCAAGGTCTAGTGCTGCAACCTCGCTTTGATGATTTGCATCTTCTGCTCTATCTCAACCCACACATCAACATCATATCATACCAATAGCATCATGATGATATAAACTACATGCAATGACCTCATGCGTGGCAACCTTAACCATGACAATGCATGCATAACAACATGCATCTAGCCCATCCAGTCCAAGTGTTTGAACCATGCTCTAATACCACCCTGTAACCACCTCTTCCCATATCTATCCATTTTAACTAGCTTGCCCGGGGTAAACATGAGCTGAGGGGCTACTACGATATGACTCAACCTCCTAGACGACCTTAAGGAAATGGAGTCGACACAACAAGACCTTACTGATCTTCCTCAGGTGCTACAAGACCCCCAAGGGCTGACCCACCCTTCTTGGACCTTTGTCCCTGGGACAACTTACCTCTTTTTGAACTAGAGCCCTAGTCGCTCCCTTGCCAAGCCCTCCAAGTACTGAGAGCGTCCATTTGCTTCCATGAGCCTGCCTAAGTGCGATTATAACATTTTTCCGCCAGTGCTATGCCAATGACCTCGAGATTTAAGGCTATTTTCTAGGGCTAGGACCTAGTCACTGCCCAAAAGTCCATGAAACTTGCAGAACTCATAAAAGACATGAAGACAATGCTTTTGATAACAAACTTGATCAAGGACTCGACCTTATCTGGTCTAACCATAACAGTCATTCTGTCAAACACTTTGTAAACATGTAACCTACAAGTCATGAATGCATAATTGAACATAGAGATCTAAATCTTATCTGAGGTTTACCGAGGACTAACACCCTGTCATAATAACTGCAATAACATTAGTTAATCCATGCATTCATTAACCAATCCTCAATGAATCAAAACATATGGAAGCCATAGCAAGCACTTGTTATAAAACCATGCTTATAACCAACATATAACCATATCATTAACCATAATAGAACAACCATTAAAGCCACATCATAACAAGTACATTTACTCATCAAAACAAGAGGAACTTAGCTCTTATTAACCATATACAAAAGGCAACCAAGTCAAGGACTTCCACGTACCTCCTGACCATAGATTGAGCTGAACCAAATCTTTGTTTTTGCCAATCACCACCGTGCCATATTCCAAGCATGAATGTGGGATCTCATGGGATAAACCATCCATAAACAACCAAGGGAATCCAGAGGTAAACTGCCTCCACCCTCACCATACCGTGATCTCATTTAAATCGGTCCCGAGATCACAAAACCAAACTAAGCTTGGATGCCTCAGAATTCCTTCACCATCCCTTGAGGAATTTTCCTGTCTCCACCCACCTGTTGAGAGGGCTCCCCGGAGAAAACCATTTCCACTCCAACCCTTGGGATTTTCTTAAGACCACCTCACCCGGATCCAAAACCTTCTGACAATCCAAAGCTCAACTGAGAAAGAATCCCATCACACCATGGCTATCCGGAAATGGCAAGGCAAGGCTAAAACCACTGTCAAAACCTTAACAAATCCATGCCACTGACAACAAAGAAACCAAAATATACACATGCATATGCCATGCATGCCAAAACCAACTAGGAAACCATACATGCAATTTGTTACCTGCAAGTATTCTTGCTAAAGCTGCCTGATCCAACCTTTTGTTGCTTGATCCTTGCTTTCCTTCTCTTCTTGGTGCTCCTCTTGTCTATGAGATTAATTCTGAAAATGAATTGACAAAAGCTACCCACTGATGCTCATAATCCTTTTTATCATTTATGCCTCTATTTTCTTCAATTTTCCATTATTTTCCTTCATTTTCCTTCTCACATGCAACCTGTGACCTTTCACCTCCCTTTTCTTCTAATTTCCATTATTTTCATAAATAAAATGTCAATTAATGCCTCTTTGCCTTTTCAAATCCCTTGGCATTACCTTTACCAATTTCCTCCTAGCCATAATAACCGTAAATAAAACCCACTAGGATGTTTTGCCTAACATTCAGCTTGGAATACGTGTCCCATGACCTTGGTCTTATTTTGCCTTTATTAACTTTATTACACGGATTTTTAACCCGGGGTTGTTAGAAGTAGCTGATCCAATGCATTTTTGAGACACATTTTCTTGAGGCCTGGTCGGCTCTTTGTTGCAGGTATCTAAGACAAATCTCTGAAGCATTTCATGGTACTGTTTGAGGACTAATCTCAGACTTCTGTGGCAACATTCTAAGGTTTGGACCAAAACAAACCTGGGCAGTCTTCTTGGCCCTCTTGTGGAGTCTCTTGCATCACTAAAACATATCATCTCCGGAATCAATTTTGGACATACTTTGATCACTATTAAGATCATTTAAAAGGCTTCTTTTTGTGAAGAAAATTCGTGGACCAAAGACTCTTCTGATTTGATCCTCTAAATCTTCTGTTGTGATCTGAGATCCTTCTTGAGGTCTCTTGCGAACTATTCCAAGGTTTATTGCAGACATAGTTGATGTTTGCTACTGTGCCATATTTTTAGAATTGTTCCGACTCTCTGTGGATAATTATGAAACTTTGTTTGGCTCATTTATGTGATCTAAATTTTTGGCTATTTGATCTTTATACTTCCTTTGAAATTTTGTGACCTAGAACTTTGTCGATTCTAAGGCAATACCTGAGATTGTTTCAGTCTTGAGGTAGTAGTTATGTTAAGAGTTTTGAGGTCAATCTAGGGCTCTCTTTGACATTTGTCACCCAAGGCCAGTTGCAGACTAATTGTAGTAGATTAATGGAATCCTTTGCAGACATGTTTCAGCTCCGATTCTAGCCTGATCTAAGACACCTTCAATTGAAGTTTAAGCCCTAATATTCTATAATTTGTCCCATGAATCTACAAGCATCTTGTTGGGCCATTCTTTGTAGACTTTGGACCTCCTTTTGAAGACATCAACTGAGGTATCAAATAATTTGGGCAGATCTTGAGACTTGTCAAAGGTTTGTGGGCACAAATTGCATCAATTAAGGTGTTTGCTATACAATGATGTCATCATTTGCAATAAGCTACACTATATTATGATTGCAAGTGTCTATAGAGTAGTCACTGAACAGAACCGACTATGAACCTCATTATTGATCTATACATAACAAAGATTCAATTGACAGTATAATTCACATGAGTTTTTGGTACTAAAGCATTACACATCATTATTGTTTTGTATGCCCTTGTAGCTGATGTATTGTCACAAAGAATCATATATACTGTCATGAATAGGTGTTTAGATTCCAGGTGCTGATATTGTTGATTTATCCGAGGATATTACTGTTGTATAATCATAGTATGCTATTGATGGGCAAATCCATTGATGATGATATCAACTTGGCATATTTGTGATCAGAGCTAATACCACTAGGGTTTATGAACTAAGTGATGCGAGCTGACATTCAGGAACAAATTACTTGCTATTCAGTGTCCAAAGAAGACAAAAAGCATTGTTATGCTGGTTGCTATTAGAATTGGACTTCTTCCCTGCCAGGATTTTTCTTGGTTGAATATTGATGAAGGCGCCATCAGGGATTGCTTGTATATGACAACTATAATCTTCATACCATTTGAGTAGTGATCTGAGGTTGACATTCTTCTGTGTTCTAAGGCAAAGTAGAGTATTCTTCTGTGTTCTAAGGCAAAGTAGAGTATGTATTAGTAAGATTGTGATGTTGAGAGGACTAGTCAGAGTGTTTGACCAGAGAGATGCTGCTGAGTTATGGTTTCCCAGAAATTGTGTGAGGATCTGATGAATACCAGGGATTACAATGATTCTAACTTGCTTGTTGAACTAGGGTTATGTCAAAATGTTTGATGTGAGTTGATAGGCTGATGTGACATGAGCATAATTATTGTTTCAGTTAGGGTTTGTCAAGAAGCTTAACATGATTCTAGAATTCTATCATTTACAGTGTATGCATTGTCTTGGATATGATGTTGGCCGGTAAGATTAAGATGCTTGAGTAGTGATATTGAAGAATATGTTGCAGGTCTGAGATGATTGAGTAAAATGGTGGTTTGATGAGCAGGTAATTATGTTTGTGAGCTTGTCAAAGTTTGATTTACTACTGCTATGGTTTGTCAACTGATATACATGTTAAGCAGGAGTGGAGCCATTTGTTGAAGCTAGAGTTTGTTTTTTTTTTGAGTAGAGGATGTAGTTGTTGCTGCTGAAGATCTTGTGCCCAACAAGGTCAGCAAATTGTTTTGATATTATTTATTTTGAAATTGAGCACAGGTGGTTCTTGTCTGAAAATATATGAAACATGGTCCGCTTGCTGAGTAGGGTGGCAGGGTGGTGCAAGGCAGAGATTGAAGTCTCCTTCAGGTTGGAGTTTGAGAACACTTCAGCATGGCAGGGTGGTGCTAGGGTAGGGTGTCGGAGCATCCTTTCAGTTAGAGCTGGAGCGTCCTTCTAGTTAGAGCTTGTAAATTGGGGCATTGGAGCATCCTTCTAGTTGGAGCTTCCTTTAGGTTAAAGTAGGGGGTTGGAGCCTCGTTCAGTTGACGCTGGAAATCTTGGAAGTTGGAGCTTCCTATTGATGTAAATTTTTGAAGACTTATATTAAGAAATGTTTGGTGGTTTTTCTCTCGGAAGGGTTTCCACCTAAAAATCTCTTTTGTGCAGTCTTGGATGTTTTGCATTGTTGAATGGTGTTGCTAATTTATGTTTTGATTTGATGTTAATGATAATTAATGCTCTGTAAAGTTAAAATTAACTAGTTGAAGAGAAATACTCATTGACCCCCTTCCTAGTATTTTCAAAACATCCTTTCAGTTGGAGCTGATAAAACCGGGGCTTTGGAGCATTCTTCCAGTTGGAGCTAGTAAATATAGGGTGTTGGAGCCTCCTTTAAGGAATTGGAGCTTGCTGATAAATTGAATGCTTTTCTAGAGTACTAGGAAGTAGGAGCTTCCCATTCAGTTGGAGCTTAGAAATTTTGTACTCAAAATATATTGGAAAAACAGTCGATGATTTTTCTCCTGAAGGGTTTTCACCTAAAAGTTCTTGTGTACTGTTGTAGTGATGTGTTGATGACTTATGTTTTGATTTGATGTTAACGCTCTGAAATTTAATAAATAACTAATTGTAAGTGAAACACTATTTCACCCCCCCTCAGTATTTCCAATACTTCTAGTAGATTTAAGCATTTGTCTAGAACATCTGCATCTATTTGGCCTTCAAATATAAGAATATTAAAACTAACTTGTACCTTAATGGAGGCAAGGCCTCCAAAGTGGCGTCATGATGATGATGCGTCGCCTACTGGCATCCGTTGAAGGATCTAGGAAAATTATCCATCATCTCGTTCCTTTGTCGCTTAAGGGCTTCTTCGAGCAATAACTTAATTTGATCTCTTGCTCCCTTGTCTTTCTTTTCTTCCACCATGGGAGGTCGTTGGGGTCAGTGAGGATGGTCTTGCAAAGGCTCAAGCAGTTCGAGTCCCAACTCCTTATATGCCGACCTCATTGGGGACATGCACATAAAAACAGATAAAGAGAAAACCGCTCTGATACCAATGATATGAATTTACGAAGTGAATGAAATGATACACAAATTTAAAACTGAAACTGTAAATGTCCCTAATTTTTGGATTGCCTTTTGGTGAGAATTGGAGGGATTTCTAGAGCTTATGTCGGCCAGGTCATAGAAGCAGGATTACATTATTGGAGGGCTCAAAGGGTTTTGAGGAGTTTTATTGGGGCCGACTGGGATCGTTTTCCATTTTTCATCATCGGGAACAGTTCCATACAATTTGATATTGGTTCCGCTGCATTTCAATTATTTCCATAAAACAAAGTTATTAATGGGCATATTTTAATTAATTATGCCTAAGATGTTGTTTTGGGCTAGTTACTTGGAGAAACACCTTAGCGTAATAGCTTGTTGGAATTGGGGCGAAAAGATCTACAAGACAAGATGATGAAAAGGAGTTTTGGGAGGTTGGTGTGATCGTGGTGGTAGTTTAAGCATTTTCTGGAGATAAAAGTGACTTTAATTAGTAATAAAAAGTCACTTATTATATAAAAGGTGAAAAATTGTTTTTTTTATCTAAGGGGTAAATAAAAGGGGGCAAAAGTCACTTGGAAAATAGCAGAAAAATGCACAAAGTGGATTATTAATAAAATAATTAAAGGAGATTTCTAGAAGATTGGAGAAGTCCCAACAAAATCTTATAAAAAAGGAGAGAAGACCATTTCTCATTCATTTTGGTTTATGATTATTTCTTGGTGTTTGGTTTGGGACTTCAGGGGAGTTTCTCTCGAGGGTTTCAGGCGAGACTCTGAAACTAGTTTTGGTGGACAACCATTGCCACCCTAGCTGGTAATCATCCAATTTTAGGGGACATCATTGCCACCCTAGTTGACATTCCGGGGAAATTATTCAGATTTCCATTTGTGCTTAAATTATAGGTTAATTTGTAGCTATCTCTCAAGGAGCCGAATTTATATATATTTGCCGGAGATCGAGTTGCTGCTATTGGGATCAAATTGATTAAGAAGGCTAAGTTTATCTATTGTCATTATCTTCAGTAGGAGCTGACACAAAGGGTCTGGGAGCTGCGCAGAGCCCAACATGTCTGACGCTGAGTTTGGGGGAGGGTGTTGGAGAGTTTATCTTTGTTGGGTAAGCCAGTTTGGCACCTAGTTGTACTCAAGAATAATTGATTAATAAAATCCTCCTCTGCTGCATCGGTTTTCCTGCATTGGGTTTTTCCGGGGACAATTGTTCGAAAATATCTGTGTTGATGTGTTTGATTCTTGTGCATGTATTTGTTTCTGTATTATGTGATGTCTGCAACATAATTTATTTTAATGTTTATTGAAGGGTTTTCGTAAATAACTTATTGAAAATAAGTAGGTAAAATAAATCAGTTGTTGCAGTAACAAAATTTTCACATGGTATCAGAGAAAGTAATCAAAGACAAGGGAAGATCAGTTATGGGTTGAGACCATGATGCAGAGGCATCTACGTCAGGAGACTAGCACAAATTTTCAAAAAATTGCACAAGAGACAATAATTGCGATTCCTCTATGTTGGCTTCTTGATTGGAAGGAGAAGTTGCTTGTGTGACAAGCTTTGCATCATCAGAGGTATGGTATATAGACAATGGAGCCTCCTGGCATATGATGGGAAACCGGGAATGTTTCTCAGATTATCAGGAGGAAAGAATGAATTTTCAGATCACCACGGGGAATAAGGCAAAGTGTACTTCAGTAGGGAAAGGTACCATAGTTTTTCAAATAGAAATGGGAGAGCGGTTCCATGCTACCAACCTGGGGATGAACTTACTTTCCGTATCACAACTTCAAAGCAAGGGCTATGACATTTTCTTCATCAAGGAGAAAGTATATGTCAAACTTTAGAGCTGGAAAAAGAAAGTTCCGATCAGGATTAGAAGTAATAGGTTGTACAAATTACAACTAGAATCACCAATGGCACTGTTAGGCAGTCAGGGAGACAAGGATTTGAACGAACTATGGCACATAAGAATGGGACATTTGCACCATGGGGCTCTAAGAATTCTCAGCAACAATGTAACAGGAGTTCCGGATCTTAGTATAGAACGAGATGATGTATGCAGAGGATGTGCTCTAGGAAAGTATGCCAAAGCGACATTTCCTAGAAGTAAAAACAGGGCCAAGAGTGTACTAGGATTGATACACTCAGATATCTGCAGACCTATGTCCACTAAATTTGTTAGTGGCGCCGAGTACTTCATCACCTTCATTGATGACCACTCAAGGAAAACTTGGATTTATTTTCTAAAAACCAAGGACGAGGTTTTCTGTCGATTCAAAGAGTTCAAGGCTCTGGTGCAGAATCTGACAGGGAAGAAAATAAAAGTTTTGCGCTCAGATAATGGTGGAGAGTATGTCGACAAGGACTTCACTGGTTTTTGCGCTAAGGAGGGCATTAGAAGAGAGTGGACAACTCCTTACAATCCAGAGCAGAATGGAGTAGCAGGTAGAAAGAACAGGACTATCGTGGATGTATGATCAGGATATGCCAAAATTCCTGTGGGCAGAAGTGTGCAACATGACAGTCTATGTTCAGAATAGAACTCCTCATTGGGTATTGGGCAAGATTACCCCAAAGAAAGTCTTCACAGTGAAGACACCTGAAGTCAATGATTTCAGGATATTTGGGAGCTTAGCATATTGCCGCATACCCGAGGAAAAGAGGAAGACGCTGGATCAAACTGCAGAGAAAGGATATCTAGTGGGATACAACGAGAATGCTAAGGCATACAGAATCTACCTTTCAGGGAGCAGGAAGGTCATAGTTCGACGAGATGTGATGTTCATAGAGGATAGGGCCTTTAGAAAATCTCGGAAATGCCTTCCAAGGAGCAGTCAAAAGATGAGCCATTGGTCAAACCACTTCAACCAACGAAAGTAAAGAATTCCTCCTCGGATCAGGAAGAATCACAAGAGGAGGAGTTGATAGAAGCACCTGCAACCAGAGCAAGATTGAGCAGGGAACTTCGTCAGATTCTGCGAGGTGCAAAGGATTTCATCGGTGCACCAAGAAACAATAAAAGGGAGCGAAAACAGCTAGATAGATATCAAGCATTAGTAGCTCAGGATGGGGAGGCTACCAATTTTCAGGAGGTTGCTCAACATCAGGTTTGGTTGGATGCGGTGGTAGAGGAATACAATTCGATAATGGTGAATGATGTCTGGGAAGTAGTGCCGAGGCCTCAAAACAGATCGGTGGTAGGTTTGAGATGGATCTACAAGATTAAATACGTTGCAGACGGCAGTGTGGAAAAATACAAAGCCAGGTTTGTGGCTAAGGGGTATGCTCAGAAGGAAGGAATTGACTACAAAGAGACCTTCGCCCTAGTAGCCAGGTATACATCTATTAGAACCGTGATATCTCTTGGAGCATAGATGGGATGGGAGATTCATCAGATGGATGTCAAAACGACATTCCTGAATGGGGTGATAGAAGAGGAGGTAGACATTGAATAGCCAGAAGGCTTTGAGACACATGAGAAGAAGTCTCATGTATGCAGATTGAAGAAAGCCCTGTATGGGCTGAAACAGGCACCTGGAGCATGGTATGGTCGAATTGATGGCTACTTGCAGAAGATGGGATTTGTCAAGAGTGACGCAGATCCAAATCTCTACTATCTGGTTGTAGAGAATGAGTCTCTAATCCTAGTATTATATGTGGATGATCTCTTCCTGACAGGATCATCCAGGCTCATCGGGGACTGCAAGAAGAATCTAGCCACAAAATTTGACATGAAGGATTTGGGACAGATGCATTATTTCCCGGGGTTGGAAGTTTGGCAGCAAATGGGGGAGATCTTCCTTGGACAAGGGAGATATGCTACAGAAATTTTGAAGAGATTCAGGATTGTAGACCCATGGCTATTCCAATGATCACCAACTGGAAGAAAATTGATGCATCAAAAGACAAGGATGTTGATCCCACCTTATAAAGGCAACTCATAGGGTCCCTGATGTATTTGCTCAATACTAGGCCAGACATTTGTTATGCTGTCAACACCCTTAGTCAGTTCATGGTGGAACCGAAGAAGGCGCACTGGGCAATAGCCAAACATGTTCTCAGATATATACAGGGAACAATCGATTATGGACTCTTGTACACCAGGAGTAAGGATATCAGATTGAGTGGATTTGCTGGAAGTTTAGTGGATCGTAAAAGTACCTCGGAGTACTGTTTCAACATTGGATCGGAAATGACCTCCTAGTGCAGTAGGAAACAAAAATCCGTAGCTCTGAGCTCAGTTGAGGTAGAATATATGGCTGCAAGCACAACATTGTGTGAGGCCATATGGCTTAGAAAATTGCTTGTGAACCTATTTAGAAGAAAGATGGAGGTGACCAGGATCATGTGTGATAATTAGAGTTGCATCAAGCTCTTTGAGAATCTAGTATTTCACGATCGGTCAAAGCATATTGATATTCGGTGTCACTTTGTCAGAGACTGTGTCCAACGAGGAGCTGTACAATTAAGTTACACTCCTACATGAGAAGAGGTGGCAGACATCCTTACCAAGGCCCTTAGAAGAACAAAGTTTGATTATTTCATGGAGAAGATGAGGATGATAAAGAATCCATTTTAGTAGCAGAAATGGGTATGATGTTGCAGTGCAGTAGCACGATGCAGCATTGTGAGAAGAGGTTGTAGTGCAGATGTAGTGTTGGGAAGAAAGGACCAGTAGCAGCACAGATGCAGAGGGAGCTGCCGTATGGATGCAGCAGTGGTAGTGACAGAGCCATGGGCAACAATACAGGATGCAGCAGTGCAGAGGATGTTGGGCAGGGAGGCCTAGCATCAACATAGGTACCAGTGTAGGATAATAAGAGAAATGCTCAATGTGGAGTATTACTAGAGTACAGTCCTCGCTAAGAGGGAGTGCTGATTTGGGGTAGCATCGGATGTGTTCTAGCCATGAAAATTGGTGGAGAGGCTAAAGCACATGAGATCTCCAAGACCTAGAAATCGTTTGGGCAGATTCTACCCGGTTTAGGAGATATTAAAATAATTAATATTTTTAATGGAGTTCCTAAGTCTAAATTTAGGAAGAATAAAATATTAATGGGTATTAATATAAAACTGGGTTAGAAGGTTCCAAAAGTTATGGATCAAGCCAAATCTAATCTTAGCCGTTGATTAGAGATGTAATCTCGGCCGTTGAAGGACCAACAGGAAAAGTATAAGAAGAGGCTTGAGGGTAAGTTGGAGGATAAACAAAGGGAAACCAATCAGTTTGATTTCTGGAGCAGGGTTTGCTGAGAAATTCGAACTAGTGGTTTGGATTGCAGCAAGAGGTAGCAGCTACGGAACAGAGAGGCAGGAACAACACCAGAAGATCAGCGTAGAGATTGGAAAGGCAGACGCAGAGGCAGCAGGACTATGCAGTCACTGGAGGGCTTGTGTGGGTGATGCAGAGAGGCCTAGTGCTGATGCAGAGAAGCAGGAGCTGACGTAGAGGGTCTGTGAACTGCGTGGAGGCCAGCAAGTCTGACGCTGAGTCTGGGGGAGGGTGCTGGAGAATTTATTTCTATTGGGTAAGCCAGTTTGGCACACAGTTGTATTCAAGAATAACTGATTAATAAAATCCTCCTCTGCTGCACTGGTTTTCCCGCATTGGGTTTTTCCGGGGACAATTGTCCGAAAATATCTGTGTTGATGTGTTTTATTCTTGTGCATGTATTTGTTTCTGTATTGTGGTGTGATGTCTGCAGTAGAATTTATTTTAATGTTTACTGAAGCGTTTTTGTAAATAACTTATTGGAAAATAAGTAGGTAAAATAAATCAGTGGTTGCAGTAACAAAATTTTCACAGATAACACACAAGTAGTCAATAGTGTGAACTCCGACCTATCGGATGATTTATTCTATGATGAGGATGATGCTCATACACTTACATGTGCCCGTAATTTGGAAAACCAATGGAAGGTAAGCGCTGACCAAATTATGGCAGCCACAAGACATTATGATGATCCACAGGTATTAGTGGCAGATTATTGTTGGAGAAATGGACTGATATGAGACAGTTTGGGAGGAGAACTTTCACTAGCAGATTTTTAGACACTCCAAGAGGCATTGGTAGAAATGAAATCTAACTACCTTCACCTCATTTCAGATAGGGATCACCTTCTCATGCTTGTTGAAATATACCGTGATGCATTAGAAGGGAAAGAAGAAGAAGTTGACAGGCTTACCCATTTGCATGAGACTACCCAGGAGTCCTCGAAGAGCACTCAGATGGCCATTCGAGAATTAGAGTTGCAGGTTGAACAACTTTGTATGGGGTTGAGTTATGGACATTCTTCATGCCCCATGGCAGACAATCAGGATGTTAGGGTCCCTCATGATTTGATAGAGTAACCTCCTTTGATATTTGAGCATGAGCACCCATATGAACAAGCACTTGCAGAGAGGTATATCCTAGAGGTTTCTGATTTTGCATCCATGAGACGTGGAGACAAGGATATTTCAGATGAGGGCACGTCCATTTGGGACCCATGGTTAGGTTAAACGAGTGGTGTGGATATTGGAAGGCCATGTTGGCATTGGGATCTAGGTGGGGCTTTCCATCATATACCAGAGGTGCAGGATGACTATGGCAGAATCGTTGAACCAATGAGCAAGCGCACACATTCCTTCCTGGAGTTTGGTCAACACTAAATGCCAATTGGTTTGACAGGTGAATAAGCATACTCCATGAGATGTCCGGGCACATTGTCCATTTATGGGATTGCAGGATGATCTGTGTGCTCTCACAGGAGTCATTTAGATGCGAAGACATTGGGTATGTGTTGAAGTTTCTAAGTTTAACAATTAGAAACCCTCCATGTACTTTCTAATTTATTCCTTCCTACTTGTTTTGATTAATTAACAAGTTATTTAACATGTAAATACTGAAAATAAACACAAGTACATGCTCAACACATTACAGATCATCAACTGAAGGAAAAAGAAACAAGCACACAAATGACATTGTTATTTTTGGACTAATGTCCCCGGAAAAACCCAATGCGGGAAAAATGGTGCAACTATCTGAGGGTTTGATTTATTAAGCAGTTTCAGAATACGATTTGGGTGCCAAATCCGGCTCACCCAACAGAGAAAAATCTTGGCAGTAGTACCTCTCCTTCGGAGATAGATGCTCCGGCTGAAACCCCGGATAAACACTTCGGCAACTCCTCAGCTCCAATTTGCCCCACGAAAAAACCCTAGCGTCAGCCTCTTCTACCCTCTGTGTTAGCTTTCCCGGTAGTTTTGACAGTTCCGACTTCTCCCCTCTGCGTCAGCTTTCCCGGCAGTTCCCGCTGTCCCCGACAGTTCTGGCTTTTGCCCTCTGCGTTAGCTTTCCCGGCTGTTCCGGTAGTTCTCGACAGTTCCGACTGTTCCCGGCAGTTCCAACTTCTGCCTTTTGCGTTAGCTTTCTCGGCTGTTCCGGCTATTCTTGAAAGTTCTAGCATCTGCCCTCTGCGTCAACTTTCCCAACAATTCCGGTAGTTTTGGCTGTTCCCCGCAGTACCGGCTTTTGCCCTCTGCGTCAGCATTCCCAGCTGTTGCACTGATCATCCCAGCACTATCTCTGCCTCTCTGCTTCTGTATTCACTGCCCCTCAGCTGCAACTCCAGATCATTCTCTCAACTTTCTTAGCAAACCCAGCCCAGAAAGTCGAAATCTTGATCTCTTGGTGTGTCCTCCAAGTGACCCTCAAGCCTCCTCTTATACTTTTCTCGTTGACAAATCGACGACTGAGATTAAGTCCCTAATCAATGGCTAAGATTAGATCTGGCTTGATCCATGACTTTTGGACCATTCTAACACAATTTTATATTAATTCACATTAATATTTTAATTTCCCTAAGTTTAGACTTAGGGACTCCATTAAAAATATTAATTATTTTAATATCTCCTAAACTGTTTAGAATTTTCCCAAACCCTTTCTCGGTATTGGAGATCTCATGTACCTTAGCCTCTCCACCAAATTTCGTGGGTAGAGCACATCTGATGCTACCTCAAATCAACACTCCCTCTTAGCGAGGACTGTGCTCTAGCAATACTCCTCATTGAGTATTACTCTGATCATCTGGCATCGGTCCCTGATGCTAGGTCTGCTGCCCATCATCTGAATTGCTGCATCCCGTACTACCACCCATGGCTCTACCACTGCCATTGCTGCATTTGTGCAACAACTCCCTCTGCATTTGTGCTGCTGCCCATGGCCCTGCCACTGCCACTGTTGCGTTTGCATTGCATCCCCTCTCATCATGCTGCATTGTGCTACTCATGGTACCGCCATTGCTAACTGCTGCTCTGCAACTCAGTTACTGAGAAGTAATTGATCTCCCAAATTTGACATCTCTGTCAGGCTAGAGACACTCCCGATGCTGAAGCTCCCTTTGTCGCTGACAACTGCTCCCTCTCTGACCTTTGCGCTGCTGCAACAACTTCCTGCATCTCGCACCGTTGCACACCTCTCCGTGCCATCCTGCACTGGTGCAACACTCCCGTGCCTCTCGCATCGTTGCAACATGCTAGCCTCGCGTTGTCCTGGGAATCCTGCACTGTAGCTGTCTCTGTCGCACCATCCTCATCCGTCTCTATCGACATCCGCTATTCCTACTACTCCTCTTCGGGGCTCCCGTAGCGAGGTGTAATCCAAGAGGTTGGGTACCTTGAGGATCCTGCTCATCTTCTGTAGTCCTCCTGACTACAGCTCGATGTCTCCCCACTTTCGCTCAAGTGGTGTGTGTGCACTCATGGCACAGTCATCGTCTGTCTCCACTTCCTTCTCTGTCCTTGCTGGCGCTGCCTTGGTCTTGGAAGCCTCTCCCTCGCTCTTCTTCCTCAGGCATTGGGTCGCATAATGATGCAGCTCCCCATAGTGGAAGCATTTGACCTTGGAGAGGTCCTTCTTCTTCCGCTTTTCTTGCTTACCCTCAGATGCTAGGGCAGCATCCACCTCCTCCTCCTCCTTTTTTCTGATCCCCTTGCTGCTGCTTCTCGTCTTGGTCACCCTCCTGATCTCTTCTTGGTGAAGAGCCGCCCACATTTCCTCCCAATCTGGAAGGGTCGCCCTGCCCAGTATGCTCTGGACAAACACCTCCCCGTCTTCTTAGACTGCATTCAGGGCTGTTCTCACCATCAACTCTGGATCTGGTGTGGCCCTTATGGAAGTCAGCTGATCTTGGATCTCCTTCAATTGACAGAGGAAGGTGTCGATCTGTTCTCCCTTCTGCATTTGGTATGACCGCAACTGATTTTCTAGGAGCATCTTCCTCTACGCGGAAGTATGCTGATACAACTTGGTCAGGGCCTCCCACATCTCCCATGCCATATTATTCTCGGTAATATGTGGTACTATATGATCCTTGACCCCGTCAAGAATGATACTCTTGGCCCTCGCCATTGCTTCCTCATACTTGTCATTGTCAGCTGGGTCAACTGGGACTGCTGTCGTCTTTAAGGCGAAGTGCTTGACACGATTTCTGTCAAGTACGGATAAGATTATGGCCTTCCAGACTACGAAGTTTGAGGCTCCATCCAGTCTGTCCTAGTCTCTTACTCTGTGTAGTGCCATTTCGCTGCTGCTCTACTTCCCTCATGGAAGTTCTCGATGTGACTCCCTCTGAGCCTCGATTTCCCTCCTAGAAATCCTTCTGCCGATGTGGAGATGACCCCTACTCTGATCGCCTGTGCAATTGCACCACTGATCCGGATTTCTTGGCTAGAACCCTCGGTAGCAACTCCCTCCTCCTTGGCCTTGCCCTGTTAGGCACTGTTCTGACAACAGTACCCCACCAACTCCACTCTGCAACTTATCCATAGCCTCCTAAACCCCAACAACCTGAAGGTGAGAGCTCCTAGGCTCTGCGCAGTCCCAACACCGGCAAACTAGCTCCCTAAGCCAACTTTGTCAGCCCTTTTGGCCTCTGCGTGGCTCTGCGTGAGCCTGTCTTTGCCTCCCTCAGCCTCTGTGCAACCTCTTCTTGGCCGGAACTTGATGATGCAGGCACTGCATCACCCCTTCCTTGCTGTTTTGCTGCTAGAAACATCTTCCGTCCCTCAGGACAACTGTTTTCTGCTGCTGCTGCTCTGCTCGGCTGATGTCCTCAGTTCTCCTGTGATTTGCAACTACGCTCTGATACCATATTCAAGTTTCTAAGTCTTACAGTTCGAAACCCTCCATGTACTTTATGATTTATTCCTTCCTACTTGTTCTGATTAATTAACAAAGTTATTTACCATGTAAATACTGAAAATAAACACAAGTACATGCTCAACACATTACAGATCATCAACTGAAGGAAACAGAAACAAGCACACAAATGACACACGTTAGTTTTGGACTAATGTTCCCGGAAAAACCCAATGCGGGAAAACCGATCCAACTATCTGAGGGTTTGATTTATTAAGCAGTTTCAGATACAATCTGGGTGCCAAATCCGGCTCACCCAATAGAGAAAAATCTTGACAGTAATACCTCTTCTTTGGAGACAGACGCTTCGGCTGAAACCCCGGATAAACACTTCGACAACTCCTCAACTCCAATCTACCCCATGAAAAAACCCTAGCGTCAGCCTCTTCTGCCCTCTGCGTTAGCTTTCCCGGCAGTTCCAGCAGTTCTCGACAGTTTCGGCTGTTCCCGGCAGTTTCGGCTTCTACCCTCTGCGTCAGCTTTCTGGGCTGTTCCGGCAGTTTCGGCTATTCTCGGCAGTTTCGGCTTCTACCCTCTACGTCAGCTTTCTCGGTAGTTCCGGCTTCTGCCCTCTGCGTCAGCTCTCCCGGCAGTGCTAGAAGTTCCTGACTGTTCTCCGTAGTTTCGACTTCTGCCCTCTGCGTCAGCTTTCCCGGCCACTGTGTTGATCCTCCCGACACTATCTCTGCCTCTCTGTTTCTGTATTCACTGCTCCTCCGTTGCAACTCCAGTTCACTCTCTCAATTTTCTCAGCGAACCCAACCCTAGAAAGTCGAAATCTTGATCTCTTGGTGTGTCCTCCTAGTGACCCTCAAGCCTCCTCTTATACTTTCTCGTTTACAGATCAATGACTGAGATTAAGTCCCTAATCAACGACTAAGATTGTATTTGGCTTGATCCATGACTTTTGGACCATTCTAATACAGTTTTATATTAATTCACATTAATATTTTAATTTCCCTAAGTTTACATTTAGGGACTTCATTAAAAGTATTAATTATTTTAATATCTCACAAACTGTTTAGAATCTGCCCAAACCCTTTCTGGGTATTGGAGATCTCATGTGCCTTAAACTCTCCACCAAATTTCGTGGCTAGAGCACATTCGATGCTACCCCAAATCAACAGTATGCCAACAGGTAGGGCATTGTATGGAGACGATGCTCTTCCATTGATGTATTGGGCACAAGAGCCACTGAGGATCAACACAATAGTGACATCCCCATTAGCTTGTAAGGAGTTATGCTGCTCAAGTTTACGTAGGATCAGTGAGGGGATGGATGAGCATTTGGAAGCATCATGTCTTTGTTCGAGATATCAATAGATTAGAGATCGGGAGGGGGGAATTCACGAGATTACCCTTGGATATCCATATGTACTCTTGATCATACCCTTGGGGATTTACACACCTATCACTCTCCAGTATTGTTTACTGTCACAGAGGATTTGGTTGACACCACTTGATGCTCTCATCATGAGCAATAGGATGCGAGAGACTCACCTGAGACAATTGGATGAGACATAAAGCATCATGGATAGGTAAGAGGCTTTCTAGTGAGGCGTATGGCCGGTGCGCGAGTTGGCGGGTGTGGACTTAGGGATGGCATGGTCTACTACAAAGGTAGCATATTCCACCCCTAAGTACACACTTGGGGAGATGAGCATGAGGGAATTGCATGGCATATCTTCAATAGGACATTTTGAGTCATTGCTTAAATTGCACTTTAATTTGCAACTATCTCTCAAGGAGCCAAATTTATATATATTTGCCAGAGATCGAGTTGCTATTGTTGGGATCAAATTGATTAAGAAGGTCGAGTTTATCTCTATTCATTATCTTCAGTGGGCCGAATTCATCTCAACTGCTAGGCCAAGTTTCATTAGCTATTCGGTGGGATGAATTTGTTTGCAAATATTATTAAATGGAGTTGTGTTATTTGTTGGGGTTCTATGTGTTTTGTTGGAGCAAATATTTATTTGTTCAGGCTGAGATTATTTGCCAGAGATCTTTATTTGTTGGGGCTAAGATTATTTGCTGGGGACCTTTATTTGCTGGGGCCAAAATTATTTGCCAAAGATCTTTATTTGCTAGGGCTGAGATTATTTATCGGAGATCTTTATTTTTAGGGATTGAGATTATTTGCTGAAGATCTTTATTTGTTGGGGCTGAGATTAATTGTTGGAGATCTTTATTTGCTAGGGCGAAGATTATTTGTCGGAGCTAATATTTATTTGTTGGGGGTTCCATCTATTTTGCCGAAGCTGATATCTATTTGCTGGGGTTTTATCCATCTTGTCAAAGTTGATATCTATTTGTTGGGGTTCTATCCATTTTGCTAGGAGCTTATATTCATTTGCCGAGATTAGATCCATTTTCAGAGTTGGTATTCATTTGCTGGTGATCGATTCATTTTGTCCAAGTCATTATCTTTGGAGGTTGAGTTGGTTCATCCATTTCCCGAAGAGCTGCCCAAGTTCATAAAGCTGATATTTGCATGTAAGCCCTCTATTTCAGCTAATAAAATTATTGGTTGCCCTTGCAATATTCTTGTTGTACATGCTATTTATTTTGCACACCAAGTGTTTGTCAAAATGTTTGCTCACTAGATGTTTGATAAAATTCCTCAAAGAAAATTTTGAAAATTTATGGGTTAAAATAGCAAATTTTATGAAGGAGGATATTACAAAAACACAGAGATATGGTGAAACTTGACTTCTATTAATAAATGGAAAATGCTGAAACTGTATAAATGCAAAATGAAAACAAACTATTTGGAATGGTGGTAGCTTATTTCTGAGAAGAGATGTGATGACTATGTGCCTTTGCCGAACTGTCTTACGATGAGGCTGAGAGGCCTTTTTATCATAAAGAAGCAATATGAAATCCTAAACATTTAAAAAACTAATCCTAGGAGATGAAGCAACAAAGGTTTGTGGGGGTCGATGGGGTAAGTTGGAATGTCAACTTCCTAGGGTCATAAATTTGTCATATGATCTCTGTTTGGCGCGCATGATAGCCCACTAGAAAGGTCTATTTGAGAAGTACGTTTTTTGATTGCGATCAATAGTCTATGACTTTCAAGTGCGTGTTTTTCCCAAAAAATGCTATTTAAGGCCTCAAAACGGCTTCAGAAGTTTATGACTCAAACACTGTAAAAAATTGCCAAAATACAAAACTTTGCTATGAGACAGAATAGGTGGCTGGCCACCGATATCCTACATGGATTAGGGGCCCTGCTCTAGATTTGTCTGGAGTTGATCCCTTTAGCGCTTTGAGGATGTGGGGGCTGATGTACAATTCGATAGCTGCGAAGAGGATAGTGTAAAGTTTCAGCATACCTTGGTGATCACAATGCCTAATATCTATATGTTCATCCTTGTAAGTGAGGGAGAACCAAATAGGCTTCCATAAACATGAATTCTTGTGACAACTAAGCTATAATCACTTTATCAAAGCATCAAAATATCAAGTCAAGACAAGGTTGGGGCTCAAATATCTCATAGACCTACTCTTGAAGAAAATAAATCTAATCTCCATTTGGCAAACTTGAAATCAAGAAACCTAAATTGGTAACTCTCAATTTTCAAATTATAGAGAAAAACATTGGAGCAAACTTCTAGGTATATTCAAGGTCCGTAGAATTTTATTTTTAATAGTGCATATAATTAAAATGACGAATCACATATAGTTGGCAACATCTTATATCAATAACTGGTGACTGGTATAGTAGTATAAAAATTGTGGCAGAGGGCAAAATTTGTAACCCTCTTTGAAATTACAATGCCCTTAAAACTGTGATTATAAAGATATTTTCCCCCATGAATAATACATGAGGTGTGTTCCAACAATTGGAAATCTAAGTATATCTCAAAAATAGTTTTATGTGCATTTGGGACAAGCGTTTTGGTCTATGAAACTATTTCTCTCCTTGGAAACAATCCCCCAATTATTTTAGTAGAATGTTAAAAGGCTTGGCAATTTTCAATGTTTTCTAATTCCACTAGAGTTGAATGCATTTCCATTTTCTGAGATACTTCCAAACCCATGAAATAACTGCCTTGTGTTGGAAAAGTAACTAGGTTTGGTCTTCATAATTATCTTTGTACTTGTATGAAAAGAAAAAGGAAGAAAAATATTTATTTATTATTGTTTCTTTAGTCAAGCATGTTCTTCACACTGTTATTTGGAGTCAAAGTAATTTGTCTTTGAGTTAGGTGACATTTGAAAAGAAAAAGAAAAAGGATTTTATTTTTGGTCAATAAAGTCAGTCACAACTCCGAGTCGGCCCTCTCTTTATGAGGTTGGTTGATATGGCAGTTTAGCCCCCCGTCCTAGATCACCATATAGAGGTGACACCTTGTCTTGTTGAAAAGCGAAAAATTCTCAAGTGATTCGTTTAAATTCAAAAGCATGATATGCAAATTCCTGTGGAATGATAAGCAAGTCTCCATGGAAAAGATATACGAATTTCCCTGAAGTAGAATATGCGAATTTCTTGTGGATTATAATCTGTAAAGGATGTGAGTTACTAAGGCTGAAATGATGCGAGTTTTCTAAAGCTAGAAATCTGCCACTATATGCGAGATTCTGTGGTATTTTACACGCTAAAGAAGATAGGTAATCACTGTTTTATGAAAGACAAAAGATGACTATAATAAGAGCTACATGAAGGATCAAATATCATTGTGGGACAAGGCCTCATATGACAGATCAATTGATCTTATTGAAGATGGATCATGACAGAGAATGGTGGGCTGACTTGGAGTAGTTGTGGAAGTATTGGTCTAGGTTTTGGGTCTTGGATATCTCACTTTGATCTGATTCTATAAGAAGAGATTTTTTTCCAGGTTTTCCCCTTGGGAAGGTTTTTTGCCTTGGCTTGGAGCCTATATCTTGTGTTCACTATTTTTCTTGTGATCTTCATGTTTATGTTCTAGTAATTGTTTGATGAAAGAAACATAATAAAATTAATAAGAAGCTAACAAATTTCACAAGCAGTTTTCAAAAGAAAGAGAAATCTATCCTAATTCTTAAAATCTCCAGATTTCTCAAAATGGTATTAGAGCTAAGGTTGGAAGAAGGAGGCTTGAAGATCATCGGCTCGCATGGCTCACAATTTCATCTTTTTGAGGCTACCAGTAACTCACATGACTAAGGCTAATATCCACTGTTACTCGCTATATGACTACTCTGAAGCATCTCGCATATATATCTGAGACTTGATATATTTGTGTGGTTCATATGTTCAATTTTGAGGTTCGCTCTTAATTATCTATGACATGCAAATGAATCACACTGGCTTGCTCACTAACTTTAAGGCTCAGATTACTATGGCTCATATCTGATTTGGTTCGCAATTATTATGGCTCGACTTTATCTCTATGGGGCTCAACTTTTGTATCTACTATGGTTTATATCTCATTGCTATGGTCTGCATACAATACAGTGGCTCTGTGGCATGCATAATACAACAACTCTGAGAATCACATGTCTTATGGCTCACATATTTTCGTATTAGCATTTCTCTAAGGCTTGCTTTAGCATTTCAATGGCTCACATTAAATCTACCATAGCTCGCTAACAATAGTGACTCACATCAATGTTTATGGCATCGCTCATTTCTCTGAGGCTTGCTTTAGCATTTCAATGGCTCACATTAAATCTACCGTAGCTCGCTAACAATAGTGACTCGCGTCAATGTTTATGGCTTCGCTTTCTACATTGGCATCGTTATCTCGACTCATGGCATCGCTATACTCCATACCTTGCATTGCTATGCTCAGTGGTATCGTTTGACTTAGTGGCATCATCGTTTGACCTTGTGGCATTTCTTGGTGGATCGCATACTCTGGCTCACTATTACTGTGACTATATATATATAGACCATGATATTGGCAGTAAGTTGAGTAGCAGTGGCATCGCTCTAAAGTGGTTCACTCTTGTATATAGTTTGTAGCCTACATACATCTGTAGCCCGTAGCTTGAAGATTGTGTACAGTGGCTTGCGCTTATGGCTTAGATCTTCATATGCTGTGATTACTACCCTGTGGCCTGTGAATTACACACAAGCTCTGTGGCACGTTCTATTAAATAGAGGCTCGCATTATCAACAATCTCCGTAGCAAATAAATGGCATAGCTATTCTACTATACTTATGGTCTTGTTGGCACTAAGCTCCGTGGTTTGCTTCAAGCAACTCACTTTGAGTAACTCGTTCAATAGTACATAAAAAAGATTACATGGGTGTAACTCGTACACTTTGATGATCTAATACTTAGCTTGGACAAGTAATCTTAATAAGCTCTGCGACTTGATAGTTACTTGACGATATAGCTTATAACATGATACATTTGAAGACTTGCACACATTGATGATATACACAGGTTCTTTCATGCTAAAGCTCACTATCAATGAAGTGAATCAGAGGCATCAATTTAGTTATTGAAGGCACAACCTGATTTAGATGTAGTTTGAATTCTGAGAGTGGACGTTACAAATCTAGCAGAGATCTTTTGTGGAGAATGAGAAATTTTGTAAGGCATATCCTTGGAAAGCAACCTTCTTCGAATGAAGTTAGTACATGACAATTGGAGAAACAAGACCATATCTTTGCAAAAAGAACATAAGGTAATGTTGCAAAAGGTATGTATGATTTCTATGTGCATATTATGTTTTGTGGTCATTTGTAAGGGTTTGAATAGAGGGCCAGTAGGGTTTTGCAACTGTTTCTTTATATGCTTATATAGATCTTGAGAATCCAGGGTTTGTAGGACTTGCAAACCTATGAAGTCTTGAAGACTCTTGGTATTTAGGGTTTTTGAACCCTAGATGGAATTAACCTTGGGAGAGAAAACACTAACCCTAATTGTTTGTTCCATCTAAAGAAACCCTAGCTCTTGGTTAAGGGTATCTAGGGTTGCTGGGCTAAATGATCTTTAATATTAAAACCCTAGTTTTGAAAAGGTAATCCTAGGGTATGTGATGAAACCTAGGGTTAGATGCTTCTACTAAAAGTAAAATTCCTAATAAGGGTTAGATCCAATAATATCTAGGGTTTGTAACTAGAACCCTAGAAGTACACTTTGAGAAATCACGAAAACCCTAGATTGAAAAGACTGACATCATGCTCTTGTCTTTGAATATTTTTTGTTTGGTTGCACTTGTTGATAATTACAAGGACATAGTGAAGGCTATCAAAATTGTTGAAGCAAGATGAGAAGGGTGGAAGAAGAAAGTAAAGCAAGACACGTGCGTGATGATGACTCCTTGATAATGATGAGCATGATGGAAAGAGGGAGCTGTAGGAATCCTAATGATATTGATGCTTCCAACTGATGAGTACATTCCAGGAACACGTTGATGATTGAAAAATGAAGCAGGACCCTGTTGCAATGTAAAGATAGAACATGCAAAGGAATGATAACTTCTGAGGGAGCAAGTAGCAAAATTTGACACCTTGATTTGAGGAAATTATGATTTGACAAGACCGATACTGATGATTTGTTTGAGATATGGTTTGGCTCCCTAGAAAGGCATATTGCAAAAGTATATGTAAAGGATGGAAGGATAATAGTTGAGATATTTTGTTGGATGATATTGATGTACCTACAACTGTGTGATTTGAGCATATGTATTGTGCGGATAGCACTCTTGATGGCTTGGACAAGCATGAGAGCATAATTCATATTAGAAAGATGATATGACTCTTTGAAAAATATGAGGCAGAACTCCTATATGAATAGAAGGCATATGCTAGCTGCTGTGAGGAAGCTCGGCTCCCTGAAGAAGACAAATGAACCAGTTGATGATAAAGTTGTATGATGTGGCGAGATCCAGAAAGGTTGAAATTTGATATGATGTGATGTTGTTAGGAGCTGAGAAACCCCGTCATGAGGATGAAATGTAAAAGAAGTCCAAAGCTCAGATATGATGTATTGCGAGATAGAAGCCCTTGCAACTACCATTAAGATCTCTACAGAAGGACAAATAGCTAATGTATTGATGAAGTATGAGACTAACTAAAGATTGTGATGATGTAAGGACCTCCTCCCTCATATTTGAGGAGTAAGAACCTCCTCCCTGGTTGAGAGGGAGTGATGGTGGACGCCATAATCTCCATATGTGTCATGCACTAGGCTAGGACTAACTGCCGTATGTGTAGTGTACAATGTTTTTAAAACCGGAACCATTGACTGGATCGGTCCACCTAATGAATCGGTTTACTGGTCGGAACCGGTCTAATCGAGACTGGTTTGGTCTAAACGAACCGGTTTTAAAAAAATACATTAAATAATTAATTTTTAATGAAACAAAACTATCTTTAAGATTTAAAACCATGATTCCAAGCCAATAGAGACAAAATATGCAAAGTGGACTAACTGCCGTATGTGTAGTGTACAATGTTTTTAAAACCGGAACCATTGACCGGATCGGTCCACCTAATGAATCGGTTTACTGGCCGGAACCGGTCTAATCAAGACTGGTTTGGTCTAAACGAACCGGTTTTAAAAAAATACATTAAATAATTAATTTTTAATGAAACAAAACTATCTTTAAGATTTAAAACCATGATTCCAAGCCAATAGAGACAAAATATGCAAAGTTTGCTCATTTATATACCATGTAAAGGTGAATATATCAAAATGGCACCGAGTGCAATACATATCATCGATAAAATAACAAAATGCATAAGCAATGAGGCTCTAAATGGCCTATAAAGTCCAAAAACAATGCTGCAAGCTATGAGGCCATTGGCCTACTACAAGTCTACAGCGTACACATGATCAATCATCAAGTTCATCACCACTACTAGCCACAAGATCATCATCACGAGATACATAGACATCATCTGGTTTAGAGTTTGAGGATGCCCCAGCCTGATCTGCAACCTCAGTATCAATGCCAACAATAACAATAGAAGTGGACCTAATGGAAGCATGAGTTTGTCGACCTGCACGACTAGGTCCTTCCATTTGTTCTTTGCCTTTCCTTGATGCCGTCACTGATCCTGGTTCTGATGCCGCCACATAATCTGCTTCATCCCCCGCTAAAGCCATGTCGATATCAAAATCAACATCAAACACAGGTTCTTCAGTCTCCTCCACCCATTCTGATGTTGGATCAATATCGTCCAACACAATGGGATCTAGATCAGGTGTTTTGCTCATCATTTGGTTCCTCCTCAGTCGAAGGTTGTATTGCACGAAAACAAGATCATTTAACCGTTTTTGTTCCAAACAGTTTCTCTTCTTCGTGTGTATGCGCTAAAAAACAAACCAATTGCGCTCACAACCTGAAGCACTGCAAGTTTGACTAAGGACTCTAATTGCAAACCTTTGCAATTGAGGACACTGGCCACCAAATGACTCCCACCAATGTGCTGCAAAGAAAAAGACATTAATTAGTAACTTAGTTTATAATTTGAATTGTAAAGAACGTAAACAATTTTAATTTAAAAAGAACGTAAACAATTAACTTGAAAAGAAAAACAAATTGGAAAATTGGAATGCTTACCTGGTTGGTCCACATCTCTTGCCATCTTTGCCAAGTTTTTGCCAAAAGTACCACCTGCCATAGTGAAAACAGTAAGTTGTCTATGTATTTCCAACTGGTCTGCATGGCTAGGGACCATGCGCTCCAAGCAATCAATCAATCCAGCTCTGACCTCCCCATCGTGCAGATCTCCTAGTCGATTTTTATAATGATACTTTGGGTTCAAAAAATACCCAGCTGCATGTATAGGACGATGGAGTTGATTGTTCCATTTGTTATCAATGATCTCCCATATACAACCATATTTAGCTAACCTGTCCTTGTAAGCTGCCTGTATCTACTCCTTTGCCTGATCCATAGCCTCATAAATGTAGCCCATGGACAATTTTTCCCCATCCACCATCCTTAGCACCTTAACAAGGGGCTCGGTAATTTTCACAAGCTCTATAGACCTTTTCCAAAAATAACTGTCTAACACTTTCTTTTTGGTGTCTTTTCCATCTGGTCTACGAGCCCACCGAGATTCAAACCATTCTTTAGAGGAAAACATTTTTTGCAAGTTTTTATGTTGACCATTAAGACATTGCAACATGAGGAAGTGAGTTGCAAATCTCGTAATTGCAGGCCTAACAAGCTCTTTGCCCCCAGTGTTTTTCCTCATTAGGCTCAATACCCATGAGTGGTTGTAAATGTATTTTGTAATGCACTTGGCATGCTCTACAATGTTTTTTACCCACTCCACTTAGCCTATATCCTCAAGCATGAGGTCTATGCAATGTGCAACACATGGAGTCCAAAATATGGTCTTATATTTGGTCTCAAGCATCTTTCCAGCAAGAACGTAGTTTGAGGCATTATTGGTGATGACTTGCACAACATGCTGCTCCCCAACTTCCTGAATAATGTTATCCAAAAGCTCAAATAGAAGGGCTGCATCCTTCACCTTATCAGATGCATCAACTGATTTCAAAAACATGGTTCCTTGAGGGCAAGAAACAAGGAAATTAATGATAGTGCAGTTCTTTCCATCGGTCCATCCATCTGTCATGATGGAACAACCTGTTTTGAGACATGAATATTTAAACTCAACCAAATACTCATCAATGGAAGATATCTCTTTTTGCAAAAGAGCTCCCCTCAAGTCATGCAGACTAGGGCCTTTGAAGCCTTTTCTTGCAGCTATAACAGAGTCCCACATAGCTTGGTAATAAGGTGAGCGAGCAACATTAAATGGGATATCTGAATCATACCACCATCTAACAATGTATTGATGAGAAGTTTCTTTGCATTGTTTTTTCCAATGTTGATCCAATGTGGGTTGACGACTTGGCTAGGAGGAAATGGGATTAGAAGAGGCAATGTTGGCAAAAGATGAGAAAAATCTTTGTTCCTTTTGATGGTTGGCCACAAGAAGGATGAAGATAGTGAAAGGGGTCATTGGTGGAAGGGATAGAAGTTGAGTCTTGAATCTCATAATCATCATACCCACTCTCTTTCATGGCGTCTAATAATTCCCTCTTCCTTGCAATGTCATCTTGGATGGTGTTCTACCTAGCCTTATCCTCATAAAACTTTTCAAGCTTGGCAATGTATTTTGCCCTAATAGGACCTAACACTGCATTTGGTGCATCACATGGCTTTACTTGGCTTTTTACCCCAACCAAGTGTTGTTTCAATCTAAGAATACCCCCACCTCCAATAGATTTATGGCATAATTTGCATATCATTTTTCAATCAGTTACATCACAATGAGCCCATGCGCTGTCCTTTCCTTTTGGAGCCATGTTTCCTTGAAATAATAACAATTTGCAAAGAAATCTGCCATTTAAAAAAATTATTGCAGCTAAGCAACATGGAAAACCTAAGTTAAATGTAGGAAAACAAATGCACATGCAAGCTACAAAATTTGATAGCATAGAACTAGAGATTTGATAGCATAGGTGATAGAAGTGAGAAGTTTATAAATTTATAACACACAAAAAAATTTAATTCATGGACAACAGTCAAATGAGGAATTTTCAAGTGAAAATCCTTACCTGGAAATGCAAACTAGCTTCCTTAGCCTCCTCTTGAAGATGGCAACTCCACTGACAGCTACAAACCAGTGTTTTAAGAAACGGCCGGGTCAACTCCAACCCGGCCGAGTTGGTCCGGGTCATAGGCCTGGGCAGCGAAACGGTGGCCAACCTGGTTCGGACGGCCGAGTCAGCAATGACTCGGCCGAAACGGACGGAGTCTGCAATAAAACGGCCGGGTAGCTGGGGAACGGAAACTGGACGTAAAGCAGACTGTTTAACTTGTTTTTTGGGGATTTGGAGGCCATTTTTGTCTGTTTCATAAAGATTTACGATATCAACCTCAAATCAACAAACTGGTAGCTCAGATCTGTAACAGGTGCATCCGTAATTAATCATATCTTGCAATAGGTACATCTTTAATTCATCGCATCTTGGAAATCTGAAGTAAATATTCTCTGTATCAGCAAAAATAATTGCAGTTTTGTGACTTCAATCTACCAATTTTGATCACAAGGAACCTTCAGAGGCAGCAATAAATACTTGAATTTGAAAGTCTCATTTAAAAACTAGCAAACCTGAAAAAGAAAGAAAAATCTTCCAGACAGTATGCCAAACTCTTCTAATCTAACCTCATTCATTGAATGGTGTGGTAATTGGAAAGGCCATTTTTGCCTGTTTCATAAAGCTTTACAATATCAACCTCAAATCAACAAACTGGTAACTCAGATCCGTAGCAGCTATATCTTTAATTAATCATATCTTGCAACAGGTATATCCTTAATTCATCGCGTCTTGCAACAGGTATATCCTTAATTCATCGTATCTTGCAAATCTGAAGTAAATGTTCTCTGTAATACTGTATCAGCAAAAATAATTGCAGTTTTGTGACTTCAATCTATCAATTTTAATGAGGAACATTCGGAGGCAGCAATGAATACTTGAATTTGAAAGTCTCCTTTAAAAACTAGCAAACCTGAAAATAATGAGAAAAATCTTCCAGACAGTATGCCAAACTCTTCTAATCTAACCTCATTCATTGAATGGTGTGGTAATTGGAAAGGTCAAAAGAATATGGAAACATGAATGAAAATCTTTAAAATTATGTTTAAAATCTTCAAAATTATGTTTTTTAATTAAAAAACTAAATATTTAATGTATTTTTTACAACGACCGAGTCATTACCGTTTCGGAGGCGGAGTCGGAGTCATTGCTCGGCCAGTCGGAGTCGGAGTCGGAGTTTTAAAACATTGCTACAAACTATCTCCAAAATAGCTCCAACTCCAACTCTAAGATGACTACTCCATCAAAAAATCAAAAATCTCCCAGCTCACAAACACTCATAAAGACTCCAAATCAGATGTGTGAGACAAATGAGAGGGAGAGGGGCCTCTTAAAGGCTTGGAGAGGGTGTTTTTGGAGGGAAAGCACCCTTAGTTTCCCTCCAAAACCCCTAAAAAACATTGAAAACAGTGCTGACTAGGCTCACGGTGGGCTTGACCGGTAACTGGCCGGTTCCGTCCTAAATTGGCCGGTTAGGACCGGTTAGCTCTCTTTTTCCGCCACAAAGGGTGTTTAACCTAGATTTTTGACCGATTCGGACCGGAGGGCCTGCTAACCGGCCGGTTAGACCGGTAACCAGTTAGCTGGGCCGGTTTTTAATACTATGGTAGTGTATCACACTGGGAAGGAGAATGGAGGATTGGATAAGCATCTAGGATGTGTATTCCTTGAGGATTGGAATCCAAGATAGGAAGTAGTATCGTGGACCGACACTCTTTGAGGATCTTTGGGAAGAAGACTGCTCCTTAGTTTTCGGAAGAAGCTGTGTGTTTTGCACATAAAGAGAAGAATCATGCACAAGATTCTTCTAGATGAAGAGGTGGCCGAAGAGGAAGAGGAAGAAGGAATTTTAGAGGTATGGGGAGCAAACAGTTCCAAGGAGAAAAGCCTGATCTTCATTGCATACGATGCATTAGAGATGGACATGACGCTTCCGCTTGTAAGTTGCTTTGGGATCGAATTGAGCAGGAAAGAAATGAAGGGAAAGGTAAAACAACTGACGAAGGGAAAGGTAAGGCACCTGCATCTGCTATTTATGTTGTGGCACATTGCAATATTGGAGTAATTGAAGACTTGTTCGATGCTTTTCACTTGCTTCATGGAAAGATGATTGGTTGCTTGACTCAAGAGCAACTTGCCACATGAATTTCAGGAGAGATATCTTTGAAGAATTCACTGATAATGTTGATGGAGTAGTATACCTTGCAGACAAGTCAAAACTCAAGCCATCAGGGCTTGGCACCATTAGGCTCAAACTACCTGGTCTTCCAGACTTTCTTCTACATGATGTTCTATACCTCTTGGAGCTGAGGAGAAACTTGTTGTCCTTGGTCCACATGCGCCAACAAGGACACTCCATTCATATATTTGATGGCAAGGTCGAGGTCAGAAAAGCATCAGATCACTCACTTGTCATGACGGTAATAAAGAAGAAAGACTTATGACGCTGCAAGCTACCACTGCTCGTGCACAAAAAATTTCATATAGTTCTCACTATGATGAAGGTACATTTCCATCAAGTCTTTTATGGCATGCTAGATTTGGACACTTGAACTTTGATAGCCTTCGTTTGTTGAAGAAAAATGGTGTTACTGGTTTGCCTACAATTCCTAGGAAACTTAAGCAATGTGATGGTTGTATCTTAGGAAAGCACAACAAACAGTCTTTTCACGATTCTCATTCCAGAGCACATAGAAAACCTGAATTCATTCGTTCCGATTTATGTGGTCCAATCCCTGTTCCTTCTACAAATGGTAATAAATATATGATGACATTTATTGATGACTACACCAGAATGTGTTGGGTTTATTTATTGAAGAACAAATTTGATGCTTTTGAAACATTCAAGAATTTTCATGCATGGATTGAAAATGATGCACAATCTCATATTGGCTCTATTCACACTGATAATGGAAAAGAGTACACTTCAAATGAATTTGAAAACTATCTTTGCTAGCATGGGATCAAACATCAAAGAACCGTGCCTTCTAATCCCCAACAAAACGGAGTAGCTGAGAGAATGAATAGGCCAATCTTAAATATGGTACGTTCCATGATGTTTTTTAGGAATGTTAAATTGATGTTTTGGGATGATGCAGTTCTATGTGCCGTGTATATAAAGAATAGGTGTCCATCTAATGCTATCAAAAACAAGACTCCCTATGAAATGTGGTATGGCCACATTCCATCGGTGAGGCATCTTAGGGTTTTTGGTTCCACCTGTTATGCCTTGATACCTAAGGAACAAAGAAACAAGCTCGGTGCAAGGAATCACAAATGTATCTTCTCGGGGTACTCAAATACCTCCAAATCATACCGTCTCTATGATGAAGTGAAAAAGAAGTTTATAATATCTAGAGATGTGATATTTCTTGAATCTTCCAACACTGACAATGTTGTTGAGCGACAACTTTATCGCTTGGACATATTCGGACATGCAAAATATTTTCAAGAATTTGATAATGAGATTTCGCATCTTGAAGGGGGGATTCCTATGCAGGATCAATCTGTGGAATCTTTTTCTGAAGCACTCTCTTCCCTACATGAAGCTCCAGTCACTGATGATACTTTGAGTGATGTGATTGACAGAATTGGGAGACCAAATCTTGATTCAGCCCCATCTTGGTCAACTTAGCAACCTCGGCCATCGTGGAAAGGTCCTCCAAAATGGCTGACAAAGACACTTGAAAGTGTTCATCTTGATGAGATTGGAAAAACAGGAACAAGAAGCTCAACCAGACGAAATCGAGGTGATGTAGACGATTCTGATTCACCTATTGATATGGATGTTTGATATGATTGTGAATTGAATTTGTCTATAGATTTTGAACCAACTTCCTTCAAAGAAGCACTTCTAATGATGAATGGAAAGACGCGATGCAGAAAAAATATGATGCCTTGATAAAGAATGGCACCTGGAAGTTGGTTGATCCTCCATTGGGAACCAAACCAATAGGCTATAAGTGGGTCTACAAGAACAAGTATAAAGCTGATGGCTCACTTGACAAGCACAAAGCTGGTCTTGTGGCAAAAGGTTTTGCATAGAAGGAAGGGGTCGATTATGAGGAGACTTTTGCCCCCACAACAAAATGGGCTACCATCTGAACACTCTTTGCCTTGGCTGCACAGAATGGTTGGAAAGTCCATTAAATGGATGTAAAATCTGCTTTTTTGAATGGATATCTGAAAGAGAATGTTTTTATGTCCCAACTAGAAGGATTTGTTGTGAAGAGTCAGGAACATAAAGTATGCAAGCTTTTAAAATCCTTGTTTGGCCTCAAGCAAACTCTGTGAGCCTGGTATGAGAAGTTAACTGAGCATCTTCTGAAACTCAACTTCAAACATTATGATCTTGATGATGCAACTTTGTTTTTCAAGAATATTAGCAAAACAATTGTATATCTCGTGGTGTATGTACATGATCTTTTGATGATAGGGAACAATGAGAGCTATATTGCATCCATAAAGAACGAATTGAGGAAAGGTTTTGAAATGACATACTTGGGCTATGTTCACTACTATCTTGCTATTGAAGTACTCAACATCCGAAGTTTATATTCCTCTTTCAAAAGAAAGACATTGGAGATCTGTTGAACAAGTTTGGCATGACTAAGTGCAATCTTTTAACCACTCCAATGGAACCAAATTTAAAGCTCACATCCACTGAAGGAAAAGAATTTTAGGATGCAACAAAGTATAGATAGCTCGTAGGAAGTCTCAATTACTTGACTACTACTAGATCAGACATTTCATTTGCTGTTGGAATCCTCTCCAGGTTTATGCAAAAGCCTTGCGAGGGACATTGGTCTAATGCAAAAAGAGTTCTAAAGGAGTTGAAAAGAACTCGACTTTGGACTTAAGTATACACAGGTGGGCGACTTCAACTTGATTGGATACTCTGATTCAGACTTCGATGGAGATAAAGAAACTGGGTTATCTACTTCAGGTTATGTTATGAGTCTTGGATTAGGAGCTACCTCTTGGAGGTCATGCAAACAATTAGTTCCTGCGGATTCCACAATTGAGGTAGAATATGTGGCAGCAGCTGAAGCAACAAAGGAAATTGTGTGGCTCAGGGAAATTCTAGAAGATTTGTAGGAGAAACAAGTGCATTCAACTCCTCTCATGATTGACAACACTTCTGCAATAAAGTTGGCCAAGAACCCAAAGTTCCATCATCGAACGAAGCACATCAATACAAAAAACTATCTTGGTTCGACATCATGTTGAGGCCAAGACAATCCACCTAGGCCATTTTTCCATAAATGAGCATATTGCAGACATCTTCACCAAAGTGCTTGGAAGAGAAAAGTTTGAAAGATTCAGAATGATGCTTGGACTCACCAAGATCCCTTCAGATTAAGGGGGGGAATGTTGACGCCTAATTTTTTGGATTAGGTAAATCCATGTAAATATTGTAAATAGAAAATAAGGAGAATTAGAAGATAAAGAGACAGTGGGAGATGAAACCCAAGAGTCTCTCCCTTCATGTATATATTTATGAACAATTGCAAGAGCACAATTCGATTTGAGGAGTTACCTCCTGGTTTGACAGTATCAAAAGCAAAAAGAAGAAAAAAACTATATTATTATTATTTCTTTAGCCAAGCATGTTATTCATGCTTCTAGGTTTCGAGTCAAAGTAATTTGTCTTTGAGTCAGGTCACATTTGACGTTTGAAAAGAAGAAAAAGGATTTTATTTTTGGTCAATAAAGTCAGTCACAACTCCAAGTCGGCCCTCTCTCTGTGAAGTCGGCCTGTATGACAGTTTAGGCCCCCCTCCTAGACCACTATATAAAGGTGACACCTTGTCCTGTTGAAAAGAACAAATTTCTCAGGTGAATTCGTTGAAATTCAAAAGCAAGATATGCAAATTCCTGTGGAATGATAAGCAAGTCTCCATTGAAAAGATATACAAATTTCTCTGAAGTAGAGTATGCGAATTTCCTGTGGATTATAATCTGAAAAGGATGCGAGTTACTAAGGCTGAAAGGATGTGAGTTTTATAAAGTTAGAAGTCTGCAACTGTATGCGGGTTTCTGTGGTATTTTACAAGCTAAAGAAGGAAGGTAATGACTGTTTTATGAAAGACAGAAAAGGACTATAACAAGAGCTACAGGAAGGATGAAATATCACTGTGGGACAAGGCCTCATATGACTGATCAGTTGATGTTATTGAAGATGGACCACGACAGAGAATGGAGGGCTGACTTGGAGGAGTTGTGGAAGTATTGGTCTAGGTTTTGGGTCTTGGATATCTCACTTTGATCTAATTCTTTAAGAAGATAATTTTTTCTGGGTTTTCCCCTTGGGAAGGGGTTTTGCCCTGGCTTGGAGCCTATATCTTGTGTTCACTGTTTTTCTTGTGATCTTCATGTTTATGTTCTGGTAATTGTTTGATGAAAGAAACATAATAAAATTAATAAGCAAACAAATCTCAGAAGCAGTTATCGGAAGAAAGAGAAATCTATACTAATTCTTAAAGCCTCCAGATTTCTCAACACGTTGATGTTTCCAAGGTGCCTAAAATAATTTGTTGGTTTTTTGGCTGTTTCTATAAACTGAATGAGCTATTTCTTGATGATTTTTCGAAATTGCTACGAACATCAAGCTGTTTCTAGCATGTTTTCACTTTTTTCTTAAAATTTTAAAACATAAAAAGACAAGAAAAATCCCAAGCCTTCCTTGAAAAAGGCTCACTATCCTTACATGCTAAAAATATTGCCTACTATGTCAAAGAATCTCTTGAAAGGGAGGACATATTTCTGATTTCACCACCATCACACAAAGATAACCAACCCCAAGACGTTCCTTTGAGTGTATGGAAGGAAACTTTTTAATTCCTGATAGCAGTGAACTTAATATACAAAATCATAAAGTAGTGTAATAATTGGGAAAAGATGAAGCATTGATTTATCACACCAAATTGGCAAAGGGGTACTGTTTTGTGAAATATGAGCAATTTTACAATGTAAGGGGTTTTGACATGTGAAATACACATGTAATAGAGTAGGTTTTTGTAAATGGTGGTATATTTCCAATGTTCTTTGAGGGAATATGATGCTACATTGAGATTAAATGGCTAGACTATGCAATAAATAGACAACTTCCATAAAGAAGCTAAGACCATTTTGATGGGGCACATATATGAAAATTATTATATTTTGTTGTTCACTCCAAATATTATCTGAGTGTGACAGCAACAAGCTAAAGGATCATGCCAACTTTTTTAGACTTATATTGGTATTCTAGGTTTTGATAACCTATATAACGTAGTCATGTATGATAGGTTGTAATGTAGCTTTTGTGTTAGGATTATTTTGATGTAAGTTAGAAAGTTGAAATTTGGCAACCAACCATCCTATTTTTTCAGTGTTGTGCTCTCAAGAGGTTTTCTGTCGTCCTATTTGTCCAATGTTGTGCTCTCATGGAGTTTTCCCCATGGGTAGTGATACTAGTATCGAGGGGTTCCCCCCTTAGCTTTTGATATTAGGAGAGAGTTCACTTTGCTCCAGAATTCATCTCAAGATTGTACAAGGTATCCTTAGCCTTGGTTACTTCCATATCATGTCATTAGCCTTTGCATTAGTTCCCTCATAGCAATAGATGGAGATAGGGTTATCTCTTCTTTTTTGTCTCTGCATTTTGCAATGCAGATGTTGAGCCAGCGCTTGATGCCTTCTACAACTTCCTACCTTTGTTTTCCTTAGATATTGTGACTCCCTCATTTATTATCTCTTGTATCTCTTCTCTTTTATTAACAATTTAGCATCTATGAGTGTTCTAGGCACTTGCATAGTCTATTGACCATTGATTGTACTCTGTAGTCATTTGTGGACATTAATGCAACTATCTTATCTTATGTTATCTTGCCATTGGAATTCCTTTATTGCTAGCACAATGGATTTAGTGGAATTTGTGAAGACTCCATGGTTTGTTATTTGTTTGTAGTTTTATTCTTTTAACTATTGGTTTATTTTCAAAGCGATGTTTTTTGTAACATATAACAGTCTCTAGGATATTTAGCTCTATAATTTTGCTCTTGTATAAATTTTTGTATGCATTTCCCTAATGAAATAGTGAATTTTGATTTTGAACAGGAAAAAATACTTAACATTGAATATATATTGGCAGTGGTCCCACCCAAACAAGAAGAGCCATCGTTGCATGATGATTGGGTTAGTGTAGTTGATGGTTCTTATCCCAAGTAAGTCTTCTTTCTTTCTTCAGAAATCAACTTAAACACAATTGGGAAGGAGTATATTGGTCAAATAGATAAATTATTAATAATTATCTTCTTTCTAAATAAGCTAAACAAATATGTATTTTCATTTATTTTGAAGCATGTAGATAGAGGTGTGCTCTTATTCTAAATTGGAGGAATGTTCCATATTTACATTTTTAATATATGGCAACATGGTGTCTATGTTTCCCCAAACTTGTGGTGGAAATAAAAAAAGGAAAATGTAATGTAGTTTTGTTATGATCCCAAGTTATTAGGACCACTAGGATTCAACATTTAATAATAATTTGGAAAAACATATACCCATAGTTTTAAAAACTGGAACTGGGTTTCGAATTGACCCACCTATCTCATAGGGTTTCAAACTAGATCGAACTAGATTTGAAAAAAATACATAAAATAATTAATTTTAATGAAAAATTATTTTTAAGATTTCAAAGCATGATTCGAAAGCATTAATGATAAGATATGCAAAGTTAACTCATCTATATACCATGTAAGGGTGAATATATCAAAATGGCACCGAATGCAATTCATACGAACAACAAAATACTTAATGAGGCTCTAAATGGCATCTAGAATCTGAAAACAGTGCTACAAGCTACCAGGCCACCAACCTACTACAAATCATTGATGAACATGATCGCTCATCAAACTTATCGCTGATTCACCACTGTTAGAAATGTGATCATCAACAAGAGCTACATAAACATCATTTGGCTGAAAGTCTTCAAACTCAGATTCCTCAACCTTATAATGTGGTAGAAATTGAAAAAGCTCAACATGCCTAACCAATGATTTAAGTTTGATTCATACACTGCCATGGATATTCGATTGCACAATTCATCACAATAGATCTACTAAAGTCTAAAACATATTAGAAAATCCGAAATCTACACTATGAGGGTTAATTTCTCCTTAAATTTTTGGATCTATTAATTACTATTTATTGTTATGCCTACAGTTTATAACTATGCAAAAAATAAAGAACAAATAGAAGAATCACTCATAAACCACAATAACACAAGATATGACTTAGGAAACCCTCTTGGGAGAAAACCCCGCTGGAAGGTGAGGCTGCTCCGCTCTCTCTTTTGCTAAATGGAAATGGATGCAAGTACAAAGAAGTGAGGACTATGGGTTGTGGCTTTGCTAGAATGCACTAAACCTCTCTATTTTCTCTCTCCCTATCCACTCTCTACTGTTTTGCTCGTCTATGGAACAAAATGCATTCGATTAGAATGTAACAACTTTTCCTGCTAGTAGCCCGGTTATAACACAACTTAATAGCCTACTAGTGTTAAGTTTGACTCCGTAAACTCTTAACTAGGGTTACACTATCATCTCTTCTAGAGTCTTCTTCATCGTGATCACATGGCTAGCCCCTTTTTCATGAATAATAGGGGTTGAAATAGCATCCTTTCAATTCATGGTGGTCAAAGCAAGAAGGTCAACTTTTGGGTGGCATAACTTTTGCATACGAATTCCAAATTGAGGTGGTTTTTGCATCCTTGGAAATATATCTGTGTAGAATAACACTAGGGGGTGCGGTGCTTAAGCGACGAAGTTTTACCCCCAAAAAGTGTGGTTCGATACCTCAAATTGCTTTCAGAAGGTTTCAGACCCCAATTCACCAAATTGTGACTGACTGTTAAAATGGTTATGTGAGTTGATTCCTCCACTTTTTCTACTTTGAAAGTATCAAGATGGATGGAAAATAATATAATGATTCAATTTGGATCATACCTCCCCATTTTGGGAGGATTTTGGTCCCCAAAAACTTCTATTGAATGAGATGAGAGAATTTTTCCTCCTCCTCTCGGGTGTACCATTTAGCCTTGCCTGGAAGTTGTAGTTTCAATCCAATCTGACAAAGGTCATACTGCCCTTGCCTTGTAATTCTGGACCTCTTTTGCAAAACTTTATCCTCTGCCAACTCTACTTGAGCATCTTGCACCAAATCCTCTGTAAAGGGCAGGACCTGTTCCTCTTTCTCATCCAACATGGAAGACATAGAGTTTCAAATTCTCTACGTTCACCACTGAGTAAATGCACTTGTATGGGGGTAGAATGAGTTTATAGGCGTTATCTCCCTCAATCTTCAGTATCTCAAAGGGACCTTATTGTAAATCCTTTATTTTCTTACTAGGACCCTATAACTGCTCCTTGTCCAACTATAAACATACTCTGTCTCCCACCTTGAAGGACTTCTCTATTTTGTGCCGATCATACACGGCCTTTTATTTTTCCTATGACTTCTGCAATATCTCTTGTACTTCTAGATGTATTTGCTTGATTTTCTCAATAAAATTTTCGCCCTTAAGGAATCCCTTATAAGATCCTCCCCCATTCCTCCTTGTTGCCCATATGCAATGTCTAAAGGTGAAGGTGGAAAATATCCAAAATAAGTTTCAAATGGGGATTTTCCAGTAGAAGTGTGGATTGCTCTGTTATAAGAGTGTTATATATATATATATATATATATATATATTAGATTTTTGTCTTGAGCCTTTAGAAGCTTTTGATTGTAACCCTTCAAAAGTGCACCAAAGTCTTGTTGACTACTTCTGTTTGCCCATCTATATGTGGATGGAATGTTGTAAACCTCTTCAACTTCACGTCCATCTTCTCCCACAATGTAGTCCAAAATCCATTAAGAAATCTTGTCCTTGTCTGAAACGATGCTCCTTGGTATCTCAAAATGCACGTAGGCCTATCCAAAGGACAAGTTCACTACTTATTGCTCATCGATGGTCTTTTTACAGAGCAATAGAGCACACATCTTGTTGCACTTGCCAACTACCATGAACAGGTAGTTATATCCCTTCTTGGTTGTTGGTACACCTCCCACAAAGTCCATATAAATGCTTTCCCAAAGTTGAGTGGGTACAGGAAAGGGATGACACAAACCCTGCTTCCTGTTACTATGCTTGTTGGTGGAATAAAGCATGCATCCTCTTATGAACCTAGCTACCTCTTCTTGCATCTTTGCCCATCACGCATACGTTTGCAAGTTGGCCAATGTATTCCCTACAACAAAGTTCATTGCAACCTTGGAGGTGCGAGCCTCTCTAATTAGTTGCAGTCGTTCACTTTTAAGAACACATAACTTATCCAACCCTTAGAGCAATCCATCCTGGAGATGGTAGTAAACTGTCTTGTCACCATGATGCACATGAATCTGACTCTACAACTATTAAAGCACCTCCTTGAAGTCCTCATCCTCTAAATATGCCTCTTTTTATGCATCATGGGTGAAAAGCTCCATGCGCATAAGAGTTCCCAAAGCTGTGATCTTTGATGTGGCTGGCCTTGAAAGCATGTCGGCCAACTTGTTTGTGCATCCCTTCTTGTACTTGATCACTAAATGAAACTACAGGAGAAGCACCATCTAATTGTAATGCTTTGTCTACCGCAGCTTCCTCTGGGCCCACATGTACTCTATTGGCTAGTGATCTGTGTGGATTACTATCTCCTTTCCTATCAGATAGTGTTTCCACTTTGCAACTTGCAACAAGGCATAGAGCTCCTTGTTGTAGGTAGGTAGTTGAGAACCACCCCATTGTTGAATTTTGTAACTATGGTCAGTCTTCATAATGTATATCCTTGGCTTTTGATGTATCTATATTGATTATTGTAAAGCATGTTCTTCATGCTAGAGTCAAAAGGAAAAATCTATTTTTGAGTCATGTCCTTACGGACTTTTAAAAGAGAAAAAAATTGAATTTTCGACATTGAAGAGAAGTGTAGTGATAGAAGGTTTTCTTTGGTGCGTGCCTTAGCCAGAAAGACCATGAGTTGTCTTCCTTTGACCATGGACGAGTTCATGGAGATGGTGAATTCATGTGTACTGTTGGAGGAACAGTGACATGGACCTTTGTAGTCATGAGTTGAGAGCTTCAATGTTTGATTGAAGCAAGGACGTGTTAGAGAACCAGTTAGACTTAGTTAACTAGTCAATCACAACTCAAGTTCTAAATTGTAACTCACCAATTTTAGCATGGAAAAAATCTAGAAAGAAAGGACAAAATGCACAAAGTTAATTCATTGTTGTTTTGTGCATGAAGGACTATGACAAGACAACTCACGAGATTGTGAGAGAGAGCAGAAAGGTTTGTGTGAGAGCTCTTTGCTTGTGGTATACGTGGGATTAAGGAGCAAGAACACACAAGTTATTGTGCTGATTTGCACACAGAAATAGGAGCCGCGTCCTAAATAATAGGAGCCCTAGTGCACACAAAAATAGGAGGTTCTAGTGCACTAGAAAATAGGGCAACAACTGCGCAAATGATGAAGGAGGAGGGATCAACGTGATTGTAGGGTTTTTCAGGCTAGTATAGCAGAGAAATAAGTGTATTCTCAGTTGAACAAATTGCCTTGTATTTGATTGCTCAAGTTTATCAATAAATACTATACACAAAGAAGAAGGTTTTCCATGTTGGGTTTCTTGAAAAAACAAGTGTGTCAATTTGTGCATGTGTTTTTATCTCTATGTTTTATTTTGTTGCTTACGAATTGTTAAGAGACTTTCTATCTTGATGAAAGTAAACTAGATTTCAGTTTTTAGATATTCATCTAAGTAGTTGCAGATTTTCATGGAAAATTAACAGGATGATTTCATCACTTTCTCTATCTATCTAGCTCGCAGGTGTGGAAGTTTCTCTCTCTCCAGTTCACATATTTTTTTGGGCAGTTGCAGTTGTAGGGCCAAAATTTTCTAGGTAGATTGTACGGTTGAAATTTTGGGTTTCTGGGCATTTACTGCGAGGCCAAATTTTGGCCTATAGTAGATCAAAAGGCAGAGTTGTTGGATTAGATTGGAGGCTTGACTTGGAGGGTGTTGACCAGGTTTGACCATAGATTCTTTGAAGGTTATTTTGGCCTAGTTGTTAACTGTAGGTCTAGGTGTGTCTCTCGTTGAAAAGAAAAAATTCTCTATTGAAAAGGTTGCTGGGTTTTTCCCCTTAGTGGGTTTTCCTAGGGTAAACCTTGTGCTCTCTTTGTGCATTGTGATCTCTACTATTCTACTGCTTTTATGGTTGAATTTTTGAAGTATAATTGGTCAATCATATAAGGAAAAAATTAAAAGAAGATCAACATCACTAGCAGTAATTATCAATTTTTAAAAATATTGTCCTTGTATCTATTGTAGTTGAAAAATCAACATCGTATCCAAGCTTTGGTGATGGGATGCAGGTGTTCTAACACTTGACTCTTGAGGGTCAAAGTGGGAAGATCGACATATGATAAGATGGATGTGATCCTTACCTCTCATGGTAAGTTGTATCTCGCCCTTTGACATTGGACGATAGGATGGATGTGATCCTTACCTCTCATGGCAAGCAGTGTCTCGCCTATTGTTGTTAGACAACAAAATGGTTGTGATCCTTGTTTGGTAAGTTGTATCTTGCCTATTGTCATTAGATATAGGGTGGTAGTTGGAGCTCCCCTATGATGGTCCTTCTTCTTTAGATTCAAGAATATTTAGTAGATGAGCAGAGTCGAGATATGACCTGGTGACGATGACGAGACATTTGAGATAGGACCTATGATGCAGTGGAAAATTTCTCCGTAGCTAAGAGGTAGTGTTAATTTGGCAGCTCAAGGATACATTCCCTCCATTGGAGAGCCTTCCTCATTAATAGAAGCCCCTACTAGCCCTTGGAAGAATATAATTTGGTCAAGGAAAAATATATTTTTTAAGGTGAAACCCATGTGCACGAAAGTACAAGTCATCCTGGGCAAGCTAATTCGATCCATTGGGACACATAAATAGACCTAATGCCTCATCACTTTGGAGCATCATCACATCATTCATATCTTCTCTTCTGTGGTTCGTATAGCTCTAAAATTGCAGGTCTAAGGCCACACATGTGGAGAGAGGAGGATATGTTGACCAACATTGACTTTCTTTTTGGAATTGTTTGAACAACCTTTGGCTTGGATTTCTTTTGGATATCTTGACTTGGGTTGATGAAATTTCAAATCTATTTGGAAGGCCAAATTGACTAAAGGGTTGATTGAACTTTTTCAGGGCACTTTGACCAGGGCTTATTGAAATTATATGGCTAGGGTTTTTGTAGGTCAAGCTCTGACTTTGACCAAATTTGCAGGATTGCTTTGGGATTGTTTTGACTGGATGTTGACCAACAAAGAAGGGCGCATTTTTTGGTAGATTGGCCGAACCTTTTGGAGCAGCTTTGATTGTTGACTTTTGGACTGGTTAGGGCATCTTTGATTGTTGTTAGCTTTGACAAGATCACAGACTTTGAATTTGGGTCAGATTTGACTTTTGGTCTCATCTTGATTGGATATTAGTTAGTTGTTTTTGGATGGTCAAAGATTTGACTTTGACTCTTTGTTGATGAATTGAAACATTGTATCTCTCTGCTGAATAGTTGATGACAATCTAATAGAAGAAGAATTTTTAAAGGGTTTTCCCCTTGGTGGGGTTTTATCCTTGGTCTTTGACCAAATCTTGTGTCTCTTGTTATTGCTCTTGGTTGTCTTCTATTGTGGATTGGATTTACTGTTCTATCTACAATTGCTTATTATGACTGGAAAATTGAATTATATTGGAAAAACTGATTGCTAATTGAAGAATTTGAAAAAGTGATTGTGTTAAGCATAGAATACTAGAAAATTAACACCTCTTAGCTTCTTGTTCTCACAAGATGAGTTGCTATTGATGATGAAATGAACTCTATGTCTTTCAATATATACAGTTCAATGGATGACCTTATAACACCAAGGGTCATGTGACTTGGCTCCCATCCAACCTGAGCGTACATGCTTAAACATGCAAAATATCGGTAATAAAAATTATTTTCTAGTTCTAAACCTACTGCTCTGGGTCCAAAAACCCTGATTTGGGTACTTTGCCCACGACATCCATTTTGTGGGTTTTCGCCTCACAAGTTAAGTACCCTTGACTTGTGGGAGTACCTCCCAAGCTACACTATTTTCAACAGACCTCATCCTTGGTCTTCAGGAAGTAGATCCAAGTTTTCCTAGAAAAATCATCCATGAATGTCGCAAATATGACCGCAAATGTCTGAGTACACCATGTCTAACACTCTCTTAGACTTGGTCTCGTTGTGAGAATACACAACCTTGACCTACTTGCTATATGCCTACATGTTGCCAAGGGGTATCACAGGGGAAGGCTGAACCACTCACCATGTACACAACAAACTACTAGGGGAAGGCTGAACCACTCACCATGTATACAACAAACTACTAGGGGAAGGCTGAACCACTCACCCTATGGTTGCTCATCGCTCCAAGAAGTACCCCAAGCCCCCCGGAGCTCCCAGAGCTCAATGTCCATATCATACAGGACCCTCATAAGAGGGTCTCTCCACGACTCCAAGTCGTTATCGGAAGGCCAAGAACTTGACCTTCCCCAGGGGCTTTGTCAGAATATTGTCGACCTGCTCATCAGTCCCAATGTGATGGAGCCTTATTGCTCTTTGTTGTACGGTGTACCATATCCCGGATAAAGTGGTACCTGATGTCTATATGCTTGGAGCGATCATGAAACACGAGATTCTCTAATAATCAGATCCCACTCTGGTTGTCGCAGAGGATCATGGTGGTATCCAACACATGCCCAAACAGATCACTGAAGAGCTTCCTCGACCAGATAGCTTCACAGGAGGCCATACTAGCAGTTGTATATTCGGTCTCAGCAGTGCTCAAGGCAATCGATTTTTGCTTCCTACTCATCTAGGATATCGAAGCAGAACGCAAAGAAAAACAACATCCAAAAGTGCTCTTGCGATCCACCACACTGCCAGCCCAATCAACATCAAAATAACCATGCAGCCTCACATCTCCGACAATGTATCTCAGTCCATGAGTGATTGTGCCCCGAAGATATCTTAGAAGATTCTTGGCACCAATCCAATGTATATGACTAGGCTTAACCATATATTGGCTCAATGTGTTAACTGCAAAACATATGTTCAGACGGGAGTTCACCAAGAACATCAATGCTCCTATGAGTTGACGATACTAAGAAGCATTTCCCAATTTAGGTCCACAACACTACCACATAACTTCTTAAAGTTAAGTTCCATTGGGGTAGTGATAGGCTTGTAGTCCACCATCCCAAATCTTTCCAATATCTTCACAACATATTTTCGTTGAGATAGGAAAATTTAACTAGGCTTTTGCCAGACCTCCAACCCTAGGAAGTAGTGCATCGGTCCTAGGTCCTTCATCTCAAATTCAGAAGCCAACTCCCTCTTACATTTGTGAATGAGAGGGTCTGCACCTGTTAGAAAGAGGTCGTCCACATAAAGTACCAGAATGAGAGGTTTATCAGTTTCAACCTTAAAGTAAAGGTTCGGATCGGATTCACTTCTAGTGAATCTCAGCTTCATCAGATAGCTATCAATCCTCTCATACCAAGCCCGGGGTGCTTGCTTCAATCCATAGAGAGCTTTCTTCAACTTGCATACATGAGATTCTCGGTCATGAACCTCATACCCCTCGGGTTGTTCCACATAGACTTCCTCTTTGATCAAACCATGCAAGAAAGCGGTCTTGACATCCATTTGATGTAGGTTCCATCCTTGCGAGGCAGCAAGGGCTATGATCGAGCGGATGGTGGTGTATCATGCAACAAGTGCAAATACGTCATCGTAATCTACATCTTCCTTTTGAGAGAAGCCTCAAGCAACAAAGCGAGCCTTGAACTTTTCTGCACGTCCATCGGCTCCATGCTTGATTTTGTAGAGCCACTTAGAGGTGACAATTGATTTGTCTTGGGGTCCAGGGACCACATCCTAGACATCATTCTTCATAATTGACTCGTATTCTTCATTAATAACATCCTTCCATTCTTGTTGCTTCATGACTTCTTCAAATGATGAAGGCTCATTTTGAATGATAGTGCTCATGACAGTCAAGTATCCTTGATACTTGTTTGGCTTCTTGCTTTCACAAAAGGTCCCCCTTGGTGCAATATGTCTCTCGGCATCTTCGAGAGTCTCCCTAAGCCATGAGGGTCTCCTCTTGGAGGAGGAGTGCTCTTGAGGAGGAGGATCAATAGGATCCATAGGTTCATCAACATCTGGCATTGTTTCATCTTCTTTTGCACCCTGTTTTCCGATGTCAGCTTCTTTGTCCTTCCTTGGGATAGGAAGGTTGTTGATCTTCTTGAGGGCCATATCTTCATCTAAGGTGACATCATGACTTATCTCAACTTCCCTTTGACCAACCACATAAATTCTATATTCCTTAGAATTTTCACTATAGTCCACAAAGATTCCTTTCTTCCCAGATGCACCCAATTTGCTTCTTTTCTCTTTTGGCACATGAAAATATATGGGGCTTCCAAAAATTCTAAAATGAGAGACATCGGGTTTCTTACCAGTGAACATTTCTTCGGGAGTCTTGGAGTCCAATGCTTGATGAGGGCATCGGTTTTGAACATACACAACGGTATTTGCAGCTTCAGCCCATAGGAACTTTGGAAGCCCTTGATCATGAAGCATGGCACGAACAACTTCTACAATAGTGCGATTCTTCCTTTCAGCCACACCATTCTCCTCGGGAGTGTATGTTATTGTAGTCTCCCTCTTAATGCCAGCTTCTTTGCACTAATCTTGGAATTCATTGGATTCGTACTCGGCCCCATTATAAATCCTCAATATCTTGATTTTGTTCTCGGATTGGTTTTCGATAAAGGCTTTGAAGTGTCAGAACCAGGTGAACACTTCATCCTTCTTCTTCAAGAAGTAGATCTAGGTTTTGCGAGAATAATCATCCATAAGTTGAGATAATATAAATATCCTCCCAAAGAGTTTACGGGCATCATACCAGATATGTCGGAGTGGATCAGTTGCAATATGTTTGTGGTCTTGCTATTACTTGAGGGGAATGGTCCCCTTGTAAGTTTTCCTTCGGCACATCCTGGACATACACCTTCATGCTCTACTTTGAATTCAGGCATACCTGTCAACATATGTCTCACATTGGGTAGGGCCTTATAATGAAGATGGGCAAACCTCCAGTGCCATAGTTTAGATTGTAGAGATGTGTCACAAGACATGGCTCCCACTGGACTTCTTCCAACTTGATACAAAGTGTCAACCCTAAACCCAAGTGTAAAAGCATCTTTAAAATTTCTTTTCCAAACACGTACCTTTCCATTGATAAAAGCCACCTTGAATCCTTTATCTTCCATTGCCGAAATGGACACCAGGTCTTCTTGAGATCAGGTACATATAGTACTTCTTGCAAATGAATAGTGTTACCTTGATTCAATTGAAGGGTAACATTCCCTACTCCCTTCACGAGATAGGTGGCATCGTCTCCAAGGATGATCTTCAAGCTTGTCTCCTTTTCTATCAGATTAGAGAGGTCTTCCTTGTATCCGGTGAAGTGCCTTGAGGCACCACTATCAATCAACCAATTTCCCAAAGTGTCCGGAGGAGAGGTAGTGGAGAGGGCTAATATAAGATAGTACTCTTTTTGCTTATTGTTAACAACATTAGATTTTTCATACCTGGAGTTTGTTGATCTCTTGGTGGGTTGACCATTTCCTTGATGTCTCGCATTCTTTTTTCCCTTGCCATTGGACCTACCATTCCTTTGATCGTTGTCGTTGAAGTTGCCCCTGGAATGATTGTGATCATCATTATGTGATGTGACCCTTCTATTTGGATCTTGTTGATTTGGGGTAGCATCGGATGTGCTCTAGCCACGAAATTTGGTGGAGAGGCTAAGGCACATGAGATCTCCAATACCTAGAAAGAGTTTGGGTAGATTCTAAACAGTTTGGGAGATATTAAAATAATTAATATTTTTAATGGAGTCCTTATGTCTAAACTTAGGGAAATTAAAATATTAATGTGAATTAATATAAAACTATGTTAGAATGGTCCAAAAGTCATGGATCAAGCCAGATCTAATCTTAGTCGTTGATTAGGGATTTAATCTCGATCGTTGATCTGTCAACGAGAAAAGTATAAGAGGAGGCTTGAGGGTCACTTGGAGAACACACCAAAAGATCAAGATTTCGACTTTTTGGGGTTGGGTTTGCTGAGAAAGTTGAGAGAGTGATCTGGAGTTGAAGCTAAGGGGCAGTGAATACAGAAGCAAAGAGGCAGAGATAACGCTGGGAGGATCAGCGCAGCAGCCGGAACTGCTGGGAAAGCTAACGGAGAGGGCAGAAGCCGGAACTACCAGGAATTGCTAACGCAGAGGGCAGAATCTGGAACTGCCGGGAACAACCGGAACTGTCGGGAAAGTTGACGTAGAGGGAAGAAGAGGCTGACAAAGTCCCTAGAGGCTGACACTGGGGTTTTTCGTGGGGCAGATTGTAGCCGAGGAGCTTCCAGACTGTTTATCCGGGGTTTCAGTCGGAGCATTTGTCTTCGAAGGAGAGGTACTACTGTCGAGATTTTTCTCTGTCTGGATTTGTCACCCAGATTGTATTCTGGAACTGCTTAATAAATCAAACCCTCAGATAGCTGCACTGGTTTTCCCGCATTGGGTTTTTCCGGGGACATTAGTCCAAAAATAACGTTGTCATTTGTCTGCTTGTTTCTATTTCCTTCAATTGATGATCTGTAATGCATTGAGCATGTACTTGTGTTTATTTTCAGTATTTACATGGTAAATAACTTATTAATTAATTAGAACCTAAGTCACATGACACGAGGACACGAGACACGGAGGACACGTAAATACGAGTATTCAATACGAAACGCAGCGACCCGGAAACAGGACACGGGGGACACGTTTTTATATTTAATAAAATATATATATATATATATACACACACTGAAATATAGTTTTTTATCCATATTAAATTGCAGGTTGCAGGTTGCAGCTTATCTAATCAAATTAAAATATAATTACTTCTCAAAGTTCATAGTTCACTTTAAAAAAATAAATAGAATCAAAATTTACAACTTACAAGCACATAAGAAACTAAGTAGTAAGTACTTACTAGTAACTACTAATTATAAATTTAGAACTTAGATATTAAAACCATAATGATAAAATGCATATTTTCCATTAAGTCATCAAAATCAAAATGTATCACTATTCACTTTCAGTGTTTACAATGTACAATCTAAGATAGATCATAGATCATAGATCATAGATCATAGTAGATACTGACTCCTGAGTCCTGAGAGAATGCCAATAGAAAATACAAAAGAGTAGATACTAGATACAAAATAAGTAGGAATATCATATCTCGGTACTGGTCCATGTGTCATGACTCATCGAGTCATCACTCTATCAATAGTCCATGTCCTCTGGCTCTATGTCATAGTCACCATCACTGCCACTGCCATCTGACTGTACTCCATCCTCCTCCTCTATGCCCAATCCAGGATCTGCTGTTGTGGAGGATGACCCCTCAAAATGTTGTGTCTCATCATCAAAAGTCACTGGCTCTAGCACTGGGTCATTAAGATCCATGTTGGCTAATGCCAACTCAATGCTGTCATCCAAGCCCATATCATCAGGAAACACATCCCACATCTTTGTTTTTCCCTTCAACCACTCTTGTCTCTGCCTGTAAATAAGACGAAGGTTGGTGTGCACATACACCATTGTCTCCGCCCTGGATTGGTCAAGCTTGCTCTTTTTCAAACTATAAAGATTCCCGTAAGTGCTCCAATTCCTCTCACAACAAGAAGATGAAGTAATTTGAGAGAGGACCCTCAAGGCTAACTGTTGTAGAATAGGGCATGAAGCCCCATGAGTTGCCCACCATGCATAGGCACTTTTGACCCCCCTATCTCCAAGTACATCATACGCCCCAAATCTCCTGGTGCCAGTGGAGAACTCTACAAAACCTTCCTCCACCTCAAGAAAAGATGTGTTATCCTGAAATATCCTTCTGAATGCTATCTTCCTCCCCTGTGAAATCTCTCCATCCATGTGAGGAGGGTATCTGTGTGAAGTCCCACCACGGAGCCACTCTTGACTGTAGTACTTGGGATTCAAAGAGTGAGCTAAGCAATGCAAAGGTGTGCAATTCTTATCCCATCTAGAGATAAGAATATCCTGTATGGTGGACCATAAACTCTCTGCTGATGTCTCATATGCGGGGCACTCGTTCTCCATAACAATACTCTTCACAGACTCAATCATGGAATCCCAACCCTCATAAACCTCTCCTAAGATGGGCTGGTCCGTGTCTACAAACCGCAAAAAAGAAATGATAGGGTTCATGATCTTTATGGTAAGATCCACCCTTTCCCACCAACCATCATCTAACACTGTGTCCTTTACCTTTTTTGAAGCTGCTTGATCCGTCTTTCTCCAAAAAGACCAAAGATCTGAAATAACCATGGCCCCAAGAGCGGCCTTCACCTCCTTCAACCTCTTAAGCATGATGAATGAGGAAGCAAACAGAGTATCTGCAATCTTTAACAAGGATAGATGTGTGTACTCTTTATATATTGTGAGGGCATTGGTATGGTTTTGCACAAAATTTCGGATATGGCGTGCATCCTCAAGAAGATTGCCAATCCATGTCACATCTGAAGCAATTGATTTGAGTGCTAAATTCAAAGAGTGAACAATGCATGGTGTCCAAAATATTTGTGGATATTTAGTTTCCACAATCAAGCCAGCTGCTTTGCAAACAGGTGCATTATCTGTGATGATTTGCACACAACTCTCAATGCCTACTTCTTCAATAAATTTAATAAACAGCTCACCCATATATTGTGCATCCTTGTATTGTCCAAGAGCATCAACTGCTTTCAAGAAAACCGGTCCATTTTGAGAATATACCATGAAATTGATGAGAGGATGGCGTGCTGTATCTGTCCATCCATTAGAAACAATACTGACACCAGATGAGATCCATGATGATTTAATAGGTTGTAGAATTTTATCCACCTCCTTCCTTGCCTTCACCAACAATGTGGTTCTAAGTTTTTCTGAACTTGGAGGCACATACCCAATTGGAGCCCTATCAACTAGAGCTCGACACATCTCAATAAACATAGGAGATCGTGCAACATTAAAAGAAATGAAGTTGAGATAGAAAAAGAATGCCAATGTAAGATCAACCTCATCTCGCTGTTCACGCCAAAAAATCTTGTCCATTGGACCACCATAAGTTTGGGCTGCCCTCTTTTTTGCTGGCTGAATTTCTTTTCTCCCAAATCGACTACTATTAGAATTCCTCAAGAATGGAAGAGGATCTTTATTTTTACTAGTTTTCCTGCTTGCCGCCACCACATTCCCAAAGCCAGCTGCATCCTCCCTTTCCAAATCCATTTTTTCTCTAGGACTGATCTTTTTGCATGCTCCAATTCCACAAGGAAAGCCCAACAAATGGCCCTTAACTCGAAAGTAAGTGCTCTTAAATTCACCCTTGCAGAAATTACAAGACCAATGCACATTCCCTCCCGGACCAGTCTTTGACACTTGCTTCTTGGTTACATACTTCCAAAGAGGGTATTTTTTTAGCTGTGCTTGTTGTCTTGCTGCAACAGCATCATATGTTGATGTTGGCTGAACACCTACAGCTTCACTTGAAACACTTGGAGCACTATGACCAGGAGAAGGTGAAACAGAAACACTTGGAGGGGGGGGACCACGAAAAGCACTGCCCTTCCTTTGACCTCTGCCGGCTGCCTTGGATGATTGAGCCATTAATCCTGATTCTTCTCACTGTTATAAGTCCACACACCTTCACCTACAAAAGAAACAAAATCAGCATCAGGCATATTAGAAATTTTTTAATTTAGATATAATCATATATCATATAACTTACTGCAGTTATTGAGATCTTGTCACTTGTAGTTGTAACATACTTCAGCTGTACTTGTAACTGTGGTGGAACAGAATTCAGATTGTGGACTGCGTGGACTGTGGTGCTTGGAGTGTGGACTGTGTGCTTACACAGCAACTCGAACAGGGAATATTCACCTAAATAGTAGCTTGGAATGTGTTCATCATTCATTATAGGACTATCTCTCAACCCTCTTTATAGGACTGTGGTTCTTATACACTAGATTTGGGCAACTCTTCCTACACAGACTGGTGGTTATGTATTAATAACAGAACTCTGATTTTTTTGAGACAAAAGAACTGTATCTCGGACTCTGTAGTAACTTAGTAAGGCTTTCTTTCAGGATTTGGATTAAATGGCACTAGACTGTAGTGCCATTTAAATAGTGGCGTGTCATTTAAATAGTGGCACAGTGAACCTTATTTTGGACAGTGAAGAACCATCTCTTCGACAGTGTGAAGAACCATCTCTTGGACACTGTATCATACTGTTGTGCCATACGGTGTGCAGAAACCTTGCAGGCAATGCCCTCACTGCCCACAAAAGATTGTTTCTTCATTCAAAAATTTGAACACTCAGTGAGGGGAATTAGAAAGATGGAACCTAGTAAGTAAAGTCTTAAGAGTCTGCCACGAAATTGATATACAGACAACATTTCATAACGGTGCTTGTATCACTGTCGGTCCATTAGTGGTTAGCATGTTCCATTTGGAGGGTCTATTGCCAATTTGCCATGATTTTTATTGTACTCACAAATAATCATATCGTGTTCATTTGATGTATTTGGGAGGTCAAAAGATCATGTCAAGAAACAAATTCTTTATCCTTGTTGGTAGTCAACAAATAGCCAATCAGGTTTTTTTCTTGGCTGAGTTCCATATTGTCATTCTAATTTGGTTCCAAGGAAAGTTCTGTTGTTTCAACTACGCAACCTGGCACAATCCAAAAGAAGCTTACAGGATATATATTTTCCAGGATAGCCATTTTCATAATACTATTGGAAACTTCAGTCCATGAAATTAGTCCCTACAACAACCACTCCAATTTAGAAGCAAAACTGACAGCCACAGGTGTCTTAAGTAGACTGATTTCCACTGAGGCCTCAATTGGCTTTCATGAAGGTTCTGGCATCCTCCCAGTACAAAATACTATATTTTTAATTCGGTCATAAGGTGGTTCAACGTGCTTCCTCTAAAAAGACTGTAAATTTCCCCATATGAGCTGAAGGTCATGTTTTTTAAAGATATTGTTTCCTGTGGCTGCCTTGGTAAAATCTTTTAGCATGCTGTCTATACTCTAATATCATTATCAGGTTTTGCCGTTAATGAAAGAAACCCAAGATCTTTCTGAATAGTCTTATTCTTCCTCTGCGATAGGTGTTTGTAACTTTGTACTGCTTTCTCTAATATGGACATAGCTACCCTTGGAGTTTGAACATCTCTGGTTACTGAAGATTCAAAATAATTTTTTCTTGGGAATATTAGCTATCAACTTATCCCCAACAAGGAATTTGTATCAGGTTCATTGGGTCTCAGTGCACTACTTGGCGGTACAGTGAGGATGGTAATTTTGAAATTTTTACAATTGGTCATTCCATGACAAATTTCAGTGTCAAACCATGTAAAGTTTGTTCTTGAGATAGTACACAGTCCCAATAGAGAAGCTACAGCAGCATTGGAGTATACAGGAATTATCTTCGTCCATCTTAGTATGACTTTCAGAACCAGTGGTTATGTACAGGACTCAGGAGTAGAACACGGCCTCTAAGAAATTAGATTCATGCCCAACATATGTTAACTGCTAACTGCTATTATGCTATACGATATGATAGGTGTGGTGGCTTACAAGTTACAGGATCCCGACTGCGACAGCTCCAACAGCTCGAACGAAGAACCGGAAAAGACCACGCTGGCACGCACACGACGACAGCTCCAACAGCTCGAACGAAGATCCGGAAAAGACCACGCACACGACGACAGGTGTGGTGGCTTACAAGTTACAGCCACAGGATCCCGACGGCGAAAGCTCCAACACACGACGACAGCTCCAACACACGACGACAGCTCTAACAGCAGACGACAGACAGCTCCAGACGGCAGCCGGAAGAACCGGAAAAGACCAAGCACACGACGACAGCTCCAGACGGCAGACAGCTCCAACAGCTCGAACGAAAAGAACCGGAAAAAACCACGCGTAGGGTTTAAGAAACTGTCTTTTTCCCCAATACGTATTCAAAACTGTTAAATACGTTAATGCCACGTATTCGATACCTGCAATACGCGTATTCGGAATCCATGACACGTACCAAAACGGCGAATACGTATTCGATTTTTTAGGACACGATCAAAATCGTATTGGACACGTATTAGGGCCGTTTTCGTGTCCAATACGCGAAATACGGGACACGGGACCCTAAGGGACGTGTCCTGTGACTTAGATTAGAACAAGTAGGAAGGAATAAGTCATAAAGTACATGGAGGGTTTCTAATTGTTAGACTTAGAAACTTCAACAGACACTCCCTTGCATAGTGGCCAAACTTATTGCAAGCAAAGCACCTGCCCTTCCTTCCTCCCTTAGATCTAGGCTTTCCATGGAAATAACCTTTAGACCCTGCATTATTTCTCCTTTTGGCATGAGCGGAGAATGTTGTGGGGTTGCTTCTAATAGAAGGCATTTCTTGCTCCACCGTTCTTGTTTCTTCTTGAATGCATCTCCTCATCAATTCTTGAAACCCTGAAATTCGATCATTGTTGAGTATAGTGGTTCTAAAGACATACCACTCGGGTGGGAGACCTCCAAGGGTGGTGAGAGTAAGTTGCCTGTCAGGAATGACTTCTCCAATCGAAAGTAGATCATTCTTGATCTCAATGATCCTTAAGAAGTAGGATTGAATAACCTCGTCCTTGCCCTTCTTAATATCTTTCAACTTATTCTTGAGAAATAGAATTTGATTAGCATTACTAACCTTGAACATGTTGATCAACTCGTCGTAGATCTCCTTGGAGGTCTTCAATTCAGAGATGTAGGCCACTAGACGCTTGTCAATGGAATCCTTGATAATCTTCTTTGCTTTGACTTCAACCCTATTGTACTTGGTCTTCGCAGCAACCTGTGCATTTGAAGGAGGCTCAGGGATTTTACCCTGCACATAATCCATCACTTCTTGTTCTTCCAAGGTCAAATCAAGAGACATCTTCCATCCATGATAGTCAGATTTATCATGGAGCTTGTCTTCAGTCGGGAAGTGGGATGAGGAACCCATTGAGCCTTTTGTCCTTGTCCAATTGTCTTTGGTGATTGCTCTTTCACTCTCGCTTAGGCTATGTCTTCACCTCACCTCTGATACCATGTTAATTTTAGGCAAAATAGTATGTTCTATGCTTTAGAGCAATTTTACTTCAATTTCTTTAATAGCCCAATATTAATATTTAGATTAACAATCATATCAACATGATAGTAAAATGCAGATAGAACATAAAGTAGAAGACAAGCCAAGACAAGAGGACACAAGATGTGGCACCAGCCAGGGACAAATCCCAATGTGGGGAAACCCTTGATCAAGTCTTCTTATAGTTTTCAATAGTTCAGCAGAGAGATATAGTACAATTTGCAAATATGATATTTTGTAACAGCAGTAAAAGTGCCCTAACCAGAAAAGACAACGCTGGTCAACAGGGCAGATTTGACCCTCAACAATTTGGTCAACTTCAGTTAACTTTGGCCTCCAAACAACAAGATGAATCAGCCCTTAAAACAACCCAAAATAGTCCAGTAAAACCTGGTCAAACAGCCAACCCTGCGGTAAGCCCTAGCTGCAGTCAACGTTGGTCAAAGTCAATGTTTGACCTCGATTTTTGTGCCCAGAAATGTGGCCTGCCCAAATGGAAATATCTCACCCAAAAACACAGTCAAACATGTCAACGCTGCTAGTCAACGCATGGTCAAACTATCCAAAAATTCAGTCCCCTAAAATTTCGGACGTGTGGAGAGAGAGAGCCCCAGAAATCCGCACCCAACCAATGAGGAGAGAGAGAGAGAAGTGTGAAGATGAGTGTGTCCAAATGAGGCTAAGGCATCATGTATCTATAGCAAGTGTTGAGGATGAATAGACATGACTGTTGGGCTTCTGAGCCTACATAAGTTTGCTGGCCGACCTTGACAATTTGTCCATAATCAAAATAAATTCATAACTTCGTTTGTACATGTCGGAATCGGTTGATCTCTAGATCAATCCTACACCTCTTGGAGAGGAATCCAAGAAAAATACCAGCTGTCATAAATAAGACGACCCATGTGGAGTTTGGCCCTAGTTGCCAATTTTATCATTTGGTTAATGAGCTTTTCTAGATCTCTTTTTGGATGAAGTCATCCCACAACCGGCTCCAATCAGGAAGCTGTTGCATAGCAAGGATCCCATTTACAAAGGTGGTCCAATGCTTAATGTAACCCTTTAGAGCAACTTTCACTAGCTCTGAATCAATCACATCTTCTCCAGCAACTGCGAGCTCATCACGAGCCTGCTGTATCCTCATGACGTAAAATGTCACAGTCTTAGATCTGCTCATTTTGATGCTATTTAATTTCTCCCACAACATAATTTTCCTATCTTCATTTGTGCTATGATAAAGACCGGTTAGAGCTACCCACATCTGACGTCTAGTGTCCTTCCTTGATATGTGAGGAATTATGTGATCCCTGAGACCGTACAAACTTATACAACTTGCTTTCATATCTTTAAGATTATGCTCTGCTGCACGGTTTGGATCTAAAGGAGCTTGAATGTCTGTGTTCACAAAATCCCACAAACCATTCATCTTCAAAATCGTGGTAAATTGCTCATTCCAGGGATTGAAATTAACGGTGCCATCCAACATTTATTCATATCACAAACTACTTAGTGATGCCACCTTCACAAATCGACCACGACCACAAAACCTAACAACAAAATTTGAAAATAATTTTGCTGCAGTAAAAGAGAGAAACTTGCTGTTGCAAATCCACATGATCTAAGATCTCTCTCATAGTTATCTAAAAAGCTTTGATACGATGTTAAATTTCCAAATACCAGCCCAAGTTTATTTTCTCATGGCAATTAATTTTATTCCCAACAATTTATGTATTTAGCAAAATAAATAGTGAATTACCGAAAAATAAAATCACTGGTATTTTTAACCTCCAAAGATATATATATGTAATGGAATTTAAATCATAGAGATGAATCAGACACTGCAAAAATAATTCACCAATGAAAATTCTCCATTATCTATTAATTTGGAGAATGTGGTTTTTAGACCGATAAAGATATAAGGAAAAATACAATAAATGGTACCTGTAACTCCCCCCCCCAGAATGAATTCGGCCCAAGTAATTCGCCACTTGGAAATTGGCCTCTGAAGGAAATCGACCTGGAGAAATTTAGGCCCAATCATTTTGCTGGCAAATTGACACTGCATCCTCCCACAAGCCGCCACTGCGCCTTCGGGAACTCGGCCTACAACAACTCGGCTACTCCATTAAAATCGATCTCCTTCTCTTTAGCAACTCAACCTTGCAATATTTGCATTTCGGCCTCCTGGATTCACCCTCAAATTCTCCTGTATTTCTCCTCCCATGTGCTTTAGTCTACTAAGCTACTTGCACTAGAGAAAATCACTCTCTTGTTGTGACTTGCTCTTCTGAGTTCTTGTGTTTGCACCTCTTCGCTAGGCTTCTTTTATAATCTTCATTAAGCCCAAATCGCTAACCCTAATCTCCCTTCTAGGAGATCTTGGAGATCAATGGTTGAGGTTAAGTCACTTAACTAATTAAATTACTTATCCTTAGAAAATGACTTCATAGTCCACAATAATGAATTGACTTTAATTATTGTACTTTTCCTAAGTTAGACTTAAGGAAGAAGACATAAATCACTTACTTGTAAGATACTCCCTTGGAATATCTCAAATTTTACAACAATTTTTTCTGAGTTTTGTTGAGTTTTTCAGCGAGGATTTTTGTCAAACAGTTTGCATGTACATGTCTGTAGGTGTATTTCTTTACATTTTATTTCAAACAAGACACACAATACCAAAATGCACAAGAAATTACCTTTTAATCATCAACAAATAGCTGGATTTAATTTTAAAGAAGGTACATACTAGTGATAAGTGAGCCATGACAGAATTAGAAGAAATATAACAAGATATAGCAGCAGACTTATATATAACAGTGATGCTGTATGTGACCACACAACGAATATGTTTGGAAACTTGGTCCACAGAGGAAAGCCTGGACTGATAAACAGTGAATACCTTGAGCTCTTGCACCATATCCTAGCAAGTAAACATATGTCTCCTTAGCAGCACGAATAGGTACAAAAGAGAGGAATTCGGCCCCCTTCAAACAATGACTTAGGCTCTTTACAAACTCAGCCTCCTTTATCAGATTTCGACCCTTAAAAGGACTCAAACTCGGCCTTCAATAAATTACAGATGTGCTCAGATTTGAGTGGCACTCGGTCAGCAAATACAAAGGGCAAACTCGACCCCATCTGTAGGTGAAACTCGGCCTCTTATGTGTTAGAACTCGGCCCACAGAAAGGAGGGACCCAACCTTAAGGTAATGACAGAACTCAGCCTTCCTAGCAAGCTGTTTCAACTATCTTGCAAGAAAATAAACTTGACCCAATAAGAGATCCCTTTCTGCCGCTGCCTCCCCCTCCATCAACAATGAAGCCCAATGTCGGAATTTGAGTGATCCCACTCCAATACTAGCTAGGGTCTATAGTTTCAACACCGAAATATACAATCAGAATGAGGGTTTCCAAAAACCCTAGACTCTTTCTATGAATTCTGCAATTTTTTTTTTTTACTTTACAATTGAACAAATGCAAGAATGAGGAGAGACTCCTCATTTTCCCGTTTTTATAACTCACTTGATTTTTTGCTACCCTTTTACCTTTTATTTTAATAAACTCACATTAGTGGGTTTTCTCACTTTATAATTTAAAAGTGACTTCGTTAGCATAAGACTCGTGACCCCTTTTCCCCTCAGTGTATTGTGTTCCCTTGATTAATTTTCCCATCCTAGCCGACGGGAACTTAATTAGGCTAGTGGAGCCATCCCCTTATGTCTGCTAAGCGAATGGGGACATTACATTACTCCACCAAGCAAACACATAGAGAGGCAATAAATCGTCTCCCATATGCTAAGACACCAAACCTATGCAGAAGACCTTCTGAAGCTACCACAAGCTTCAACAATCAGATGCAGTATTGGTAATTTATAGTGAATAATGAGATTCGGATTCTATCTGCCTTTTACTTTGAGTTTGGAGTCTGAACATTTTTCAAATTTCATTATGACCGTTACAGATATAATTTTAATGTGAAGCACCTCCGAAAGCAAAATTTAGACCGGTAGACTCTGACAAGCACCACCATGGACCTTAAACAAATTTGTTGCACTTGCACAATCCAAAAGTTCAAATGCCAAACCTTGGGCCTAGGTAACCTTGGTGTAAAGGTCCATGGGGTTTTCTCTTTTCTAGGACTTCAGAGCTGCATGTAATCCAGGCCTTTGTGGAAGATTTCTCTACTGAAGATGTCAAATCTGATCTGCCTACATGGTACTGCATTAATCACCAGCAAATTTATGTTAAAACAAATAATCAGGAACCTGCAGAAATAAATGTCTCAGAATGTTATGGATGGCTTTTTTTCTTGAAACACATGAAGGCAAGCGACCTGACGTTATAGGATTAATGTGAATGCAGAGCTACTTAAGATCTACAGATCTTTGTTGATTAATTCCTGTATTTTTTGCGCACACAATGCTTTATTCATGCATGGGAATATAAGAACGAAATGAAGCTAATGAGGGCAGATTTGTAGCTGACATGCATACATCTTAGTTAAAACCTGCTAAATTTCCTTGCTGATATATTTATAGATTTTTCCTTGCTGATGTGCAAACATCATAGTTAAAACATGGTAAAGTTATTTGTGAAGATTCCTTCCTACTGGCGAGGTCCCTCTTTTCTTTAGCATGGATCTTGTACATACTAATTAAGTGACATTTTTCCACCAATAGAGAGGCTTCTTCTCCAGTTACTGTAGTGTCATCCTATATCCAAGCCCTCACTAAAACACCATCTCGATATGTTTTGTTGTGTCTGATTACTCTTGATTATAATTTATAGCAAAACTATAGTTAGCCAACCTCACATTTAATTATATACATGTGTGTACACAAATTTCTTGTTTGTGGGCTTGTAGCTTAAATATGTTCACATCTACACATGGATCATCTACACATGGATCTCTACATGTCATCACGAGGCAAACATGCAAATTCTAGGGCTGTAAAAGAGAGAGTGCTAAATAGAGTTGTTGATTCTACTAGTTAAAATATAATAATAGGAATAATCTAATTTAAGGTGATGTACAAGTACAACCTGCTTGTTTGCGGGACAAAAGATTCCCCCTGCACTGCAATTTGACTGTTTAGTCTACAGAGGTATACATACCCTACCCCTCTCTGGATTCCAACCTGAGACCTTCGATGAAGAAAAAGATGTTGTTAACTGTTAATCAGAAGGTTTCCATCATGAGAAGTTAAGTGTTTAATTGTTCTAAAACTAGACAGTGTAGCTGTAGATATAATAATGCTTCTTTAGTTTTGTTTGGCATCTGATACCTGTTAACCAGGGTGTCCATCATGAAGTGCTAAGTCTTTAATTGTACTGGTCTCATGTAGACAGTGTAGCCCTAGGTCAAAGTATATTTCTCTGGTCTTGTTTGGTCGAGGACTTATTCAAGCATGTCTTTCAACATTTTAGTGGTTGATTTGTGTAGTTGCTTTGATGTCTTGTGACCCCAACTACATGTGTTTCTCATTTTGAACTGTCCATGCTGATCACGTCCTGGTTAGGTTTATTATGTCCCCCGCAAGATTTCAATGTTTACATGCCAAAAACTATTGCTTTTCACTATGGTCCGACTTTGTCGGCATAATTTTATGTTTCATTGGCTGATTTGAGGCCTCTAATTGGTGTTATTTTCTTCTTTCTATAGAATACAATTCTGTTTTGAAATTTTTAGGTTCAAATTACTTACTTCTTGTTTCTCTGCAGCTTCATATTTAGTGGGTCGTTTGATAGCATTGGAAGGTGAGATTTTCTCCTATAGTGGGGACTTACCATTTTTGTTATGCTACGTTAAATTTCTTTACATTGTCAATCAAAAGGCTTTTAGTACATTTGTATATTTCAAAAGTAGACATAATATTGGGAAAAGAGTGGTCATCAAATATTTTCTCCACATCAATGTAGGATATGGAAGGGAGAAGGCTTATGCACACATGTTTTGGAGGGACACAGGGATGCTATCACTTCTGCTGCTTTCATCATGCCATCAGGTTCTACTATGCAATGGAATTACCATACTTGTTTTCTTGTTTGTTTAAAACTAAGAATGAATTATATATAAGTATTAATAGTAGCAAAAAGGTATTGCATTTGATATGACGTGTTGGATATTTTAATATCAAAGAACTTATGCCTATATATGGGTGCTAGTCATATCGCTGAAATGTTTACATCAAATTAGATCTCTTAATGTTATGAAAAGATGCTCTGTCCAGAAATGGAAGCTTTAAAAATCCATACTGGAAACTACTACCAGCTGTATGTTACACAAGATTTTCACGAAAGTGGTTAAGATGCAGGCCTGATTGAAATCTCTGCCACAGGTTGATAAAAATGACAAGACCCTATTATCAATTTTCAGCAGTGTTCTACAGGGACATGCCCCCTAGGGCGGGGTGCCCGCACCACACGTTTCCCACACACCTAGGATGGGGGGACGCCTGGGGAAATGTTTCCCCATGTCTCCTTTTTGGGGAGATGTAGGGGGAAATGGTTTCCCGGTGTGGGGGACACTTTTCCCCCAAAGTGGTGCTGGACATCCCCCCTAGAAAGGGCTAGACGTGGCCCCTAATTTTACTTGAAAACAACAATTTATGAGTGGGGAAGCTTAATATTCAACCCTAGGGCCCTACTAATGCTATGTAATTAATGGTAATGTTAAATTCTTAGAGTAAAAGTGACATCTTTTACTTAAATTTTTAACATTACCATTAATTGACTGATGATGTTTGAGTGTTTCTGATCTCGTCGGATTTCATATGGAGAAAGTAGAATTTAGATCCCACTCAAAATCCATCAGACATAACAGTTTTCAGGATTTTAGGATTGGGGGAATTGCAATGTTTCCATTGAATTCTATCATGTATGAAGGTCTAGAACTAACATTTAATCAAGAGCACCAAGCCGACAAGCACCCCTTTTGAGGGGGGGACACGTCCCCCTCAATTTTGTAAATAACCCTTGAAATTTATTCATTTTTTTATTAAAAAACAAAAATTTAAAAAATAAAACTAAAAATAAAAAGAAAAATACATAACAAATATCAAAGCCTAAACTAATTTGCAATCCCTAACTCCTCATTCGACTTACCAAGCTTACCTCTACTCAACTTACCCCCTGACGCTATCTAACGTATCGGTTAGTTGTTGCTTCTCCTACCCTGCAGTGCTCCTTCAATGCGCATTGTACATTTTTAATTTTTATTTTTAACTTCCGAGTCTTGATAGATATCAATGACCTTAGATTGATTCTTTGACTTGTCACTCTTTACTATTTTTGAGTTTGAGTAATATCAATTTACTATTCCAATCTTCAAACTTCAGCGTCTACTATAGTCTATTTTTCTTAGTACTAATTAGATTCTAGAATAATGAATGTTGAATTTAAATTTTGTATCTATTTATAATCTAGAATGATGAATGATGAATTTAATTTTTAAATCAGTGACAAATAATGAATGATGAACAATGAATGATGAATATGGATCAATCTACTTCATTATTGAATCTCGTGATGTATGGGTGAATGATGTATGTATTAGTATGGATTAGTGTATTTCATTATTTAATTCAATTATGTATGGATCAATGTGTTTATGCTTTCATTATTGGATATGAATTTGAATTATATATCATGTACTAGTGCAGCCATATAAACTAAATGGTTGGTAAATGCCGATAGACATCAATCCATATCAATCATAAAGACACTTAATTCATCATATATCTCAAATTGCTAAAATTAAAATAATGATAAGAATTAACTAAATTTTAACTTCATTTAAAATTATTATTATTATTATTGTAAATGATAAAAATAATTAATATATAAGTTAACATCTATACATTTTAAAAAAACCTGTAAGAAGATTCTTAACCATGAAGTTTCACCCCCACCTTATTGTGGAAATTCTTAATCTATAAATAGGCTTTTTTACAATACCATGGGCTAATACCATGACTCATCAATGACATATGCCCAAAAAACCATAACTCATTTCATATTACACTTGTTCATATGATATTTTTAAAATTAATGATTAGAATACCATGGGATAATACCATGTTCGTCAATACCATATGCCCAAAAAACCATATCTCATTTCATATTACACTTGTTCATATGACATTTTTTTTTTATTTAAGGAATTTAATTAAAACGACAAAAAAACATAACTTCTTTGGAAATAAATTTCAGCCTTCGATTTGTGTATACTACTAAGAATATTTTTAGAGTGTTATATAGAGGTTAATTCCCTACCATCCACCTAATAATTTCCCTAAAACTTGAGGGTACTCCCACACGTTCTCCCTGTGCGTATCACCACACTTGCATCCCCCCGGCTTGGAGTCTTGGTGGAACATAGATTTTTAGTCTTCATTCACAGAGTTGTTTAACTATAGTGGAATAAATAGAACACTGCATGCTAAACAGACCTGTTACCCACCACCAGTGGGTGACCCCTAATGGAGAATTTTTCTCTTAGATTTTTCTTAAGCGAACAACTAGCAGCCACCTGATAACTCGACGTGCTACCATTCTCTGCCACCTGAGCCAGCGATAGTGAGCCCTCACTCATCTGTCATGATCGTATGTTTGAAGGTTGGCCAGCCAACCCCAAAAGTATGACTTTTCATTATGTAATTGGGTGTTATGCTTGCTTTTCTTGGGCACATTTGGACATGGATTAGTGGGGGGATTAGGCAGAAAGAAAGGGCTTGGTTTGTGCTCTTGTTTCCTTACCTCAGCTTTAGGAGTTATTCTTGTATCCTAGTCTAGTGGGATCTCCTTTATTGGCTATTAGCTTTAGGAGTGACACTACATGGGAAACACTAATTTTGGTTGCGTGGTCCCGCTTCTCGATACCATATATATCACTCCCCTCTGCTCATTACAAGACCTTTACACACTTTTCCCATCCGAGTCCACATTTGTCCATTAGGTCCATAAGGTGTTAGCCTCCCCCTCCCCTTGTCCACGCCTTGGGTTGGGCCTGGAACGATGCCCCGGAGGTCGTTGCAGCTAAAAAGAAAGATAAAAGCATAATAGGGCCAAATACAACAGGAAGTGTACCACAAAATACAAAAGATAGCCAAGACAATAAAATTTAGCACGTGGGCAAAAGTCAAACATGAGCTGTACTCTCTATCATTATGGCCATCACCCTGGTTCCTAGGGCCTCTATGAGTGCCCACCGCATCATTAAGGAACCCATGATTGTCCCAACCCCTTGTGGGCGATGAACTACCCCACCTTAATGGGGTAAACATTGCTATATCTTACACGTCATGCTCTCATCCCCTTGATCCCTGTGGAGTAAAATGAAGAAAAATCAATAAAAGCAAAAGACATTTGAAAAAGGGTGGAAAAACAAAGGCCGGGGTAACTCATGTACCATGATTGCTCCCTCGTGCATTCATACATCCAAGGTATAGGTCTCCCTCATCATAGCTATCCTTGTCCCAGGCCCACCTAGGTGCTTAGGATGGGCGTGGGACCTATAGGAGAATATTGGCCTGTGTGCCAATGATCCTTGAAAACAAAACATAGACAAGCGTTAAAATTGGCAACTAGGACCAAACTCCATGTGGGTCATCTTATTTATGGCAACTGATATTTTTCTTCGACTCCTCTCATTGAGAGGTGTAGGATTGATCTAAAGTTCATCCGATTCCGATAAGTATTGATGGAGTTATGAATTTATTTGTGTTATAAGACAATTCGTCAAGGTCGGCCAACAAGCAAATAACTGCCACATGTGCTCAACGTTTTAGTATAAAAGGGGGTGATTTGAGAGTCATTTCACACACACTTCACTCTTGATTTCTCTCCACTCGCATTGGGTTTTAGTGGAAGAGAAATCTGGGAGAGGAAGCCCTTAAACGCAGGAGGGAAGGAGGCTGATCTACGCTGCCCTAATGGAGATCAAACCGCAGTTATGGAAGGGACCTATACGCTGACCTAAAGAAGATGTCCTTACCATTAATGCAGTCATGGAAGGAGTTGTAACGCAGCTATGAAGTAGGCTAAACAAGCTGCCCTAGCTGCAGTCCTAAAAGCCTACCTAGCCCCAGTGGTAAAAGGATACCTAGCTGCAGTCAAGGAGAGGGTTACATGATGCCTTAGCCGCATGTCCATAATGCCCTAGCTGCAGGCCACTTCAAGTGATTGAATTGATGGATGGAGGGCCAAGGTTCTCGGGTAGAGAGGGCAAGCTCCTAGGTTGAGTAAAGGAGGAACATAACGCTGTATGGAGAGGCCTAAACACAGGTCTAATGGTGCTGTCCTGGAATACCCTAGACGCAGTCATTCACTGCCATACACTATTCTAAATGAGGTCTGTTCATACTTGCAGGGAGGCTGAGTTTAGGAAGGAGAAATACAGATTGTTTGAGGGCAGCAAAAGGTAAGATAAGACTATTTTGGAAGGCTGTTATTGTGCAACAGAGCTCTGTGGTAGGCCACAGGCCTAGCCACTCCAAAACAGGCTTGTGTGGAAGTGTTAGGGGCTGCCACATGCTCAGTACAGTAGCATGAGGAGGCAACCATCTACCTTGACTAGGCCGCAGTTCATTAAGGTTGTTCAAGGTGTGTTTTGGGGCATGATTTTTAGGTTGTTGTAGGTTACAATGGGACAACAGCAAGCACGGTGCTGCGAACACAAATGGGACAAGAAGCAATCATAGGAGCAGCAATGACGTGTGGCAGCCCAAGCACATTGGGACAACGGTAGCAATGCTAAACAATGGTGTTGCAATTGACAACAACATGGTAAGCGGTACAGCAGGACATGGTGCTTGTTGGAGCGTGGTACTTGGGACAACAAGCTATGACATGTGTCAGACCAGGCAGTAAGTATTCAAAAACAATTCGTTAGTATTCATTCAGGCTGGTCTTTAATATATACATGAGGGAGAGACTGTTCATTTCATCTCCCGGTGACTATTCTTATTTGCTATTATTTATTTACATTAATTTCACTTATTCACCCAATCTTGATGATTAGGTGTCAACATTTCCCCCCTTAATCTGAAGGGATGTTGGTAAGTCCAAGCATCGTTCTGAATCTTTCAAGCTTTTCTTTTCCAAGCGCTTTGGTGAAGATGTCTGCAATTTGCTCATTAGTGGAACAATGGCGGAGATGGATTGTTTTGGCCTCAACATGATGTCGAATCAGATGATATTTAGTATTGATGTGCTTCGTTCGATCATGGAACTTTGGATTCTTGGCCAATTTTATTGCTGAGGTATTTTCAATCATGAGTGGAGTTGATTGTACTTGTTTTACCTGCAAATCTTCAAGAATTTTCCTGAGCCACACAATTTCTTTTGTTGCCTCAGCTGCTGCCACATATTCTACTTTTGTTGTGAAATCTGCTGGAACTGATTGTTTGCGTGATCTCTAGGAGACAGCTCTTGATCCGAGACTCATACCATAACCTGAAGTAGATACCCCAGTTTCTTTGTTTCCATCGAAGTTTGAATCAGAGTATCCAATCAAGCTGAAGTCGTCCACCTGTGTATATTTGATTGCAAAGTCTTGAGTTCCCTTCAAGTACCTTAGAACTCTTTTTGTAGCAGACCAATGTCCCTCACAAGGCTTTTGCATAAACCTGGAGAGGATTCCAACAACAAACGAAATGTCTGGTCTGGTAGTAGTTAGGTAGTTGAGACTTCCTACAAGCTGTCTATACGTTGTTGCATCCTCGAATTCCTTTCCTTCAATGGATGTGAGCTTTAAGTTTTGTTCCATTGGAGTAGTAAGAGGATTGCATTCTGTCATGCCAAACCTGTTCAACAGATCTCCAATGTACTTCTTTTGAGAAAGAAATATGGACTTCGGATGTTGAGTTACTTCAATACCAAGATAGTAATAAACATAGCTCAAATCAATAATTTCAAAACCTTTCCTCAATTCCTTCTTTATGGATGCAATGTAGCTTTCATTGTTCCTTGTCATCAAAAGATCATCTACATATACCACAAGATATACAACTGTTTTGCCAACTTTCTTGACAAATAAAGTTGCATCATCAAGATCATAATGTTTGAAATTGAGTTTCAGAAGATGCTCAGTGAGTGTTTCATACCAGGCTCGCGGTGCTTGTTTGAGGCCATACAAGGATTTCACAAGTTTGCATACTTTATGTTCATGTCCTTTCACAGCAAATCCTTTTGGCTGGGACATAAAAACATTCTCTTTTAGATCTCCATTCAAGAAAGTAGCTTTTACATCCATTTGATGGACTTTCCAACCGTTTTGAGTTGCTAGGGCAAAGAGTGTCCGGATGGTAGCCCATTTTGCTTTGGGGGCAAAAGTCTTGTCATAATCCAGCCCTTCCTTTTGTGCAAAACCTTTTGCCACAAGCCTAGCTTTGTGCTTGTCAAGTGAGCCATCTGCTTTATACTTGTTCTTGTAGACCCACTTGCAGCCAATTGGTTTGGTTCCTAATGGAGGATCAACCAACTTCCAAGTATCGTTCTTTATGAGGGAATCATAATCCTTTTGCATCGCTTCTTCCCATTCATCATGAGAAGCAGTTTCTTTGAAGGAAGTTGGTTCAAAATCTGTAGACAAGTTCAATTCACAATCATAAGAAACATCCATATCAACAGGTGAATTAAAGTCATCTACATCACCTCCATTTTGCCGGTTTGAATTTTTGGTTCCTATCTTTCCAACTTCATCAGGATGAACACTTTCAAGTGTCTTTGTCAGCCACTTTGGGGGACCTTTCTCAGATGGTCCAGGCTGCTCCATTGATTGAGCTGGGACTGAATCAAGACTGAGTCTCATAATTCTATCAATCACATCACTTAAAGCATCATCTGTTGTTGGAGTTTCATGCGGGGGAGAGGGTTCTTCAGAAGAAGATTCCACATGTTGATCTAGTATAGGAATACCCCCTTCAAGATGTGGAATCTGATTATCAAATTCTTGAAATGATTTTGCTTTTGCGAATCTATCCAAGCGATCAAGTTGCCGTTCAACAACATTGTCATTTTTGGATGATTCAAGAAAAATTACATCTCTAGATACAAAAAACTTCTTATTTACTTCATCATAGAGGCGGTATGCTTTGGAGGTGTTTGAGTACCCCAGGAAGATACACTTACGACTTCTAGCACCAAGTTTGTTTCTATGTACCTTTGGTATCAAGGCATAACAGGTGGAACCAAAGACCCTGAGCTGCTTTACCGAAGGAACATGTCCATACCACATTTCATATGGAGTCTTGATTCTTATAGAATTAGATGGACATCTATTCTTTATATGTGCAGCACATAGAACAACATCAACCCAAAATATTATCTTTACATTTTTGAAGAAGAGCATGGATCGTACCATATTTAGGATTGTCCTATTCATTCTTTCAACTACACCATTCTGTTGGGGATTATAAGGGATAGTTGTTTGATGTTTGATCCCATGTTGGTGAAGATAGTTTTCAAATTCATTTAATGTGTATTCTTTTCCATTATCAATGCGAATAGACCCAATATGAGATTGTGCATCATTTTCTATCCATCTATGAAAATTCTTGAATGTTTGAAAAGCATCAGATTTGTTCTTCAATAAATAAACACAACACATTCTGATGTAGTCATCAATAAATGTCATGATATAATTATTTCCATTTGCAGAAGGAACAAGCATTGGACCACATAAATCTGAATGAATGAGTTCAAGTTTCCTATGTGCTCTTGAATGTGAATCATGAAAAGACTGTTTGCTATGCTTTCCTAGAATGCAAACATCACATTGTTTAAGTTTTCTAGGAATTGTAGGCAATCTAGCAACACCATTTTTCTTCAATAAGCGGAGACTGTCATAGTTCAAATGTCAAAATCTAGCATGCCATAATAAACTTGATGGAAGTGTACCTTCTTCATGATGAGAATTGTATGAGAAATGTTGTGCATGAGCAGAGGTTCCTTTCAGTTTGAGAAGCCTTTCTTCTTCTATTCCCCTCATGACAAGTGAGTGGTCAGATGTTTTTCTTACCTCAAGCTTGCCATAAAACATATGAATGGAGTGACCTTGCTGGCGGATGTGGACCAAGGACAGCAAGTTTCTCTTGAGCTATGGGAGATATAGAACATGATCCAGAAGAAAGTCCAGAAGACCAAGCAGTTTAAGCCTGATTGTGCCAAGTCCTGATGGCTTGATTTTTGATTGATCTGCAAAGTATACTACTCCATCAACATTGTTAGTGAAATCTTCAAAAAAAAATTTTCTATGAGTCATGTGACAGGTTTCTCCTGAATCATGCAACCAATCATTTTTCCAAGAATCAAGTGAAGCATTAAATAGATCTTCATTTACTCCAATGTTAAATTGTACCACAACATAGTGAGCAGATTCAGGTGCTTTACCTTTGTCTGTATCATCAATTTTACCTTTATGTTGGCTTCTTTTCTACTCAATTTTGTCCCATGGTAGCTTGCATGTAGAGGCATCATGTGATCCATTTCTTTTGCAGTGAATGCAGTGCAAATCTACCTTTTCTCCTTGAGAATGTCTGCCCCCCTACCTCTGAAATATCTTCCTCTTCCTCTTGTAGAATCTTGAGCAAGATGCTTTTCTTTATGAGCAAGGCACACAGCCTCTTCAGAAGATTCAAGGGTTGTCTTCTTTCCAAAAGCTTTCTCTCTTTCAGCAAACTTTTTCACAAGAGAGTCAAAGTTATTCTTTGAAAATTTCCATTTGCTTGCAATGACTCAAGATAATTGAGTAGTAGGATAAAGTGCTTGAAAAAGCGATAAGAGGAAATCAATTCAACCTTAGTGGATTTGATACATGCATTATAGATTTTACTTCAAATGCAAGAGCAAGAAGAATCATTATTTTGCAGTCAGGGAAGAGTTTAATCATCAGTTGGACAACTTCAAGTGCAGAATGTGAGTCATAGAGTTCTTTCAACTTTTGTAAGGCTTCAAAGGCAGTTGAATATGACGAAATATGGCAACTCACCTCTTCATTTATAGATGTTGTGATTAATGCATAAGCTTTGTTGTTCTTGTTTTCCCAAATGACGAGCTCTTTGTCTGAGGTAGGATGAACTGGGTCATTGTCTCCTTCTCCAACACACAACTCCTTACCACAACTCATTGAAAATGAGGGTGTGCTTTATCATCCAGGACCATTCAGGATAGTTCTCCTTGCCAGTGAGAACTATTCCCACCATGGATATGATTGAATGCATTTTGTAAAAACTTATTTCTGCTGATAGAAAAATACTTCTGCTAGCAAGAAAAATTTATGTACTGTAAAAAAATATTTCTGCTAGCAAAGAGAAAAACTATATTTTATCCATATAGAATATCACCATTTGTAATTTCAACCTTATTTCATACAATATATCAAGCATCCATGCCCTTGACAAGAAGGAACTGCTCATTGCACCATTATCAATATATTGTATTCCTTAAATCTAGAATGACTAATAAAATAAGGAAAATCTTGAGCAAAATTGTTTCTACTCAATGCCCCTTTTTTTTTTCTTTAGTGATACTAAGGCTAGTCAAACACCTTCACAGTCTTAACATCTACCACACAAAAATAAACTATTACTCCTTTAACCTTCTGGACTAATACAATCATAAACTTTGGTGAAAATGACGGAAATATGGCCAAAGCAAAGCGTGTATCCCGTCCATATCCACGCATAGCCATGCTGTGTCCCCAAATATTCATGCGCAGGAGCGGTAGAACATATGGAGCAGTGGAAGCTTTCGCTGCTCCACTCTAATTTATTTGACCTCAAATCACACCATTTCCACAAAACTATATGTGTATTAACAGAACTATATGTGTTTTCATTGAAAAACTATATGCGTATAACTGTAACAACATTCAACAGAATGGTGACTATATGCGTATTAATAATAACTATAACAGTGATACCACATTCTTCAATGTGACAACATTCTTTTCCTCCAGCTTTCAACGGAGCAATGGTTTCCATTGGAGAAACATTCTTCAATGTGACATTATTCTTTTCCTCCAGCATTCAATGGAGTAGTGTTTTCCACCAGGGCAACGTTCTTCAATGTGACAGCGTTCTTTTCCTCCAATGTTCAATAGAGCAGTGTTTTCTACCGGAGCAACGTTCTTCAATGTGACAACGTTCTTTTCCTCCAGCGTTCAATGGAGCAGTGTTTTCCACTGGGGCAATGTTCTTCAATGTGACAGCGTTCATGAAAAGCCAAAACAGAGCAATTTGAAAGGAAATCAAAACTCAAGCGATGTCAATGGAAAGCCAAACCCAAGCGATGAGATTGAAACGCAAAGTATGCAATGTCAAGCAATGAGAGCACAGTGAGAGAGTGCAGGTATGGTAGACAATGAGAGCACAGGTAATGTCAGACAGAGAGCGTACATAAACAATCACTGAATTATATGGAGAGCATAGGAGTAGACTAGGGAGTTACAAAGACATAAAGGCTAAAAAAAGGAGTTGGCTATGATACCATGTTATGCCAGGCAGTAACTCCATTAAGCAAAGCACTAAAGCAACGGATGTGTACGTCGCTTTGTCATCAAAGCTTGCCACTAGGGCCAATGGCTAACTAGTAGTACATACACTTGTTTTTTTTTCTCAATCTGTCTACTCCTATTATTGATAAAAATATATTATAGCAAGGCCATGGCCTTGAAATTTCTGCCCTGAATTTGGCATGTTACAAAAAGATCATGATTCTAGTACAGTGTGAACCTTCAGCAGTATTTTGACTACACCTTCGACACGACACAGTGCTGTACAAAAACTAAGATGACACATTGATAGACATGACACAGTGCTGACCATAAATGACACATTGACAGACAGAGACCTGAGACAAGCAATAACTGTGAGAATCAAAACAGAGTCGAGCACCTACTTCAGAAATTGCAGGGGTGAAAACTCTAGCTGGATCGTTCATCCTCAGAGGTGTAAGGCTCCTCGACGGCCCTGCACCCGAATTGAAGAGAGTCCTCCGAGTCAGAATGAGGAACCGCCAAGCCTATAGGTTCACCACATGCTGGCGCACTTGGACTGACAGGGACAGCTGGATTCATCAGCGAAGCACCTCCCATGACCTGGCGCTGATTGTCCACCGGATTTGCCATCCTCTGTTCTGCGAGTGCTTTAGGATGGGCTGCTCTCGTGCCCCTATTATCTTCACATTTTTCTATGGTGACAGAGACTATGAAAGTGGATTTGGCAAGAGAACACGAGATGCGATAACACACAGTGGGATGAGCAGCATGCTCACAGTCAACCCTCCCAATTCTCCCATGACCCCTGTCACTTCCGCTTCTGGTGGTCGGGGGACTGCTCCACCTAGGTTCCAACGTGCCCGAGGATCGCTGAGAGGTCGCGCGGCCATAGGAGCCACCACGTCTGCTCCCCATCCTGGGCCGTTCGCATGGCATTGCAATGTTCAGAGAATTGTCAAGAGAGTGAATGCGCGGAGAAGAGTATCCTGAGTGAGGCGACAACAGAACATCAATTGAACCATAAGATCCTGGTACCTGAAAGGGACTGACGGGCCTAAGTTTGCTTGCAGAGAAGCTCAGAGAGACATACAATGCTACAATCCATGAAGCTGCAGAGGAATGCAACAAAGTCGCGGGAGCAATTCGCTTATGGAGCGCCATAGCACAGTTAACCAGGCAACGGATGGAAGAAGTAAATGCCTCCATTAATAGGCTTGTGCGAGACCAGCTCACCTAACCTGCCTCATAACTCGTGGCATGTTGGGGCTAACACCTGCCCAAGTGAAACGCCATCCGCATACCCTCCGATCTGTCAAACACCTGCATTCGGGAGTGAGTGATCCTGTTGCACCAGAGAAGTGAATTTCTGTTTGAGTTGTTCATCATCTACATCTTCGAGGGGACCTGAGAAGTGAGGAAGTTGTTGGTTTACTCCTTGATTGGTCAGTCTGTCTGCGACTTTGTTGGTCGTTCGTCTAACATGCTTGAAGGTAATGCTTTGGGAAATCCTCAGCCTTTCCTCCAGGAGTTCCAATCTACTGAGCAACCTCCAGCTGGATGCTATCTTGGCTGCAGAAGTGCCTACTTGTATTCTGGTAGCTACTATTATTAGGATGAGCGAGTCTCCCTCGACCTCTAAAGGGAAGAAGTTCTTTTGATCTGCAATGCAGATCCCTTTCCAGAGTCCTTCTAGCTCAGCTGCATTATTAGTATCTTTTCCAATCGATCCGTAATAGATATGCAGAGTTGTGCCCATGTGGCTCCTAAAGATTCCTCCAAATCCCGTCGGCCCGGGATTGCCCTTGGCTGCCCCATCAAAGTTCAATTTGAATGAGTTGGTTGCAGGAGGGGACCAAGTGAGGGGAGAGGCAGAGCTAGATGGAGGGCGGGCTTTGACCTGGGCTAGAAAGGATAGTTCCAGATTCCAGGCTTTCAAGATGAGGCAATCCTGTGGAGAGTCTGGCACATCCGTATCATGCCAATTTCTGATAGCTAAAGTTTCTTGAAGATTTTGTTTCAAGAGGAGCTACAGGGCATCGATTGACCGGCTAATGTTGTTGAAAATTCTGTTATTTCTTTCCTTCTAGAGAATCCAATAGAGAAAGCCCGGGATTAGATTCCACAGAGAGTTTAGTAGTGGGCTTTTAAAAGGGTGCTTTGTCCATTTACGAATGGTTTCTGTGATGTCTCCCATCCGATCTTTTGATCTCCATTGCATTGTTCAATTCTCTCCCATAGTTGGGATGCTAGAGGACAAGTCTCCATTAAGTGTCTGATGGATTCAGAGTGGAGATTGCAATTGGGGCATCTTAATGGGCCAATGAATCCTCTTTTTTGCAGGTTGTCCCAGTTAAGGATGTGCCTTTTACTTAAAATCCATAGAAAAGTGGAGACCTTGGGCCATATGCCTGGTTGCTAGACCCTTTCCCATATTTGATCCTTGTCTATTTGGGAGACTGAGTAGGGAAGCTGGTGAGCTTCCTTGGTTGTGAACATTCCTTTTGGTGTATGACCCCATCTCAGTTTGTCCTCCAGGTATGAGTATTTAATTCTCCTGTAATTTAATTCCTGATCTATTTCAGTGTGTGTTTCCCCTTGCCAATCAGGTTGCCAGGTGTTGGCAGGTTTCCAAATTTGGAAGTCTTGGACCATGTGCTGCTGCCAGAATTGATGGACGAGGGTGCGATTTGCATGTTGCATGGAAGCTTGTCAGATTGGATTGTGGAAGAGAGTGGCCAGTTTTGGGAGTTGTTGCCAAGAGTCCTCCCAGAAACTTGCTGTGTTACCTGAGTGAATTTCCCAAAAACTATGTTCTTGAATGAAGGTGTTGTGGAGCTTTGCGGCATTCCATATCAGAGAACCTTGAGTTGTGGTGCTGATTCTGATGAGGTCGTTCCATTGGCTGCCAAGAGCATATTTTGCTTGCCAAAGCCTCGCCCAGGGTGTATGTGGTTTGGAAATCCAGTTCCACCATATATGAGCTCCCATTGTATTGTTGCTTTGGAGACGATCCCTTAGTCCAAGCCCGCCTTATGATTTTGTTCGGCATACCTCCTTCCAATTGACAAGAGCCCATTTCCTGTTAAGACTAGAGGAGCCCCACAAAAGATTTCGTTGTAGATTGCGGATAGCTTTGAGAACCCATTTTGGCGCTGCTAGGATGGAGAAAAGATACAAAGGCATGGCCTGGAGAACCGATTTGATCAGGATGAGTCTGCCAGCCATGTTTAGAGAGCGGAAGGCCCAAGACGAGAGCCTTGATTCCAATTTGTCTAGGAGAGTCCTCCAAGAAGCGTGTTTGATGGCGAGTCTAACAAAGGAGCCCCCAAGTATTTGGAAGGAAGTGAGGCAATGGAGAACCCCAGAATACGTGCAATGTTCCTTTGAGTGGAGGCGGGGGTATTGAAAAAGAAGTGTTGGGACTTTGAAGCGTTGATGGAGGTGCTGGAGGCGTCAGAGAAAAGGGAGAGCAGAGATTTAAAGGCTTTGGCCTCTTGAGAGGAGGGATGACCAAATAACATGGTGTCGTCTACAAACTGTTGATGGGATAGGGGATGAAGACCATGGAGGGAAATACCTTTTAGAGCTTAGGAGGAGATGGTAGATTTGAGGAGTTGACTTAGCCCTTCTGCCATTAGGACAAAAAGGAAGGGAGATAGGGGATCCCCTTGACGTATACCACGGGAGGGGTGGAAAGGCGATGAGGGGGAGCCATTGAGCAGGACAGAGAAGCTGGGAGAGGAAATGAGATTCATGATCCATCTAGTCCAGGTGGAGTTGAAGCCAAAAGCCAATAACATCTGATTAATATAATTCCAACTAATTTTATCAAAAGCTTTGGAGAGATCCAGCTTTAGAATCATACCTAGTTTTTTCATGAGCTTTAGAGAGTGGATTACTTCATTTGATAGAATGATACCGTCCATAATCTGCCGCCCTTCTACATAACCCGTCTGCTCCGGAAAGATGAGAAGAGGAAGGAGAGGTTTGAGACTGTTCCCCAGTACTTTAGAGATGAGCTTGTAAATGACATTGCATAGTGCTATCGGTCTGTATTTGTCAGATTTATTAGGTTCATCGCCTTTAGGTACTAGTGCTAAGAAAGTTGCATTGAGGGAGGGTAGAATCCAGTGCATAGTTCTTGATTCCTCCACTAATTCCCATACCTTTGTTTTGATGAGCTCCCGAAACTCCTGAAAAAAATTGGCAGTGAAACCATCAGGACTCGGTGCTTTGCCATCCTTGAGTTGGGCCATCGCCTCTTCTACCTCCTAAAGTGAAATGGACTGGAGCAGTTTGTTGTTATGATCCTCCGTTATGATTTTAGGAATGTGCTGTGTGATCGTTCTGATGGCGTGATCTCTGTTTCCAGGAGGTTCCCGGAGAATTTCCTTAAAGTAATCTTTGAATTCCTTCTCCATGTCTTCATGCGCTTCTAACCTTTCCCCTTGTTGGTTATTTATGAATGCTATGTTGTTATGCATTCTTCTTTGGATGGCAGTTCTATGGAAGAATTTTGTATTCTTCTCCCCCTCCTTGAGCCATCTAATTCTGGACTTTTGTCGCCATAGGATTTCCTCTTGTTGCCTGCGAGCTTCAATTTGATTACAGAGAATCTGCTCCTGATGCGCCTGCTCATCTGTCCTACCTTCCAAGATGAGAGTTTGTTGAAGTGATTTCATTTTCTGCTCCAACCTTTTGCTGTTCTCAAAAATATTGCCAAACTGAGTGCGATTCCAGACTTTGAGAACTTGTTTTAATTTTTTTACTTTATGTTGGAATTGGAACATTTTGGCACCTGCCGGCGGGATGAATGATTGCCATGCATCACTTACTATTGTCTTGAAGTTGGGATTTGAGAGCCAGAAGGCTTCAAATCGGAAAGGTCTATTGCTTCTTGTGCTTGGCCGTGACCATTGTAACATGATTGGCCAATGATTTGATCCACCTTGTGGCATTAAGGAGGCATGAAAGTCCCCTCCCAGGTGTATGGTGTTGTCCGAGATGATTAACTAATCTAGTCTGGAGGCGATGTGTTGGGTGCCCCTGCGCTTATTGGTCCAAGTGAAGACACCATTGGAGGTTTGAATGTCCATTAGTTGACTATTTTGAATGAATTCTCTAAGACCATTGTTGTCATTTTCTAGCCTTGTTCAGCCTCCTTGTTTCTCCTCCATCGTCTTGATGATGTTGAAATCACCTCCAATGATCCAGAGGGGGAAATGCCTGTTTGCATTGAGTATGGTGAGAGTATCCAAAAGTTCTAATTTTTTATTAAGATTCTGTGGAAAATATACATTTGAGAGGTGCCCATGGATGTTGGTGCCGATGAGATGGAAGGACACTTGGATGAGGTAATGGGTAGCATGAAAATCTCTTAGAGTTAGAACCTGTGGGTTCCACAAGATAGCCAATCCGCCAGAAGCCCCAGAGGCATCTACTGAAACTGAGCAGCTGCCTGACCAGACTTTATTGCGAATTCTCTCTATAGCAGTATTATTGCTTTTTGTTTATTCAAGAAAAAATATTGATGGTTTTTCTTGCTGTATCAAGTTTTTTATCATTCTGTGTTTTGAGGGGCTATTGAGCCCTCTCACATTCCAGGAGATGAGCTTCATGAGGGACCCTAGGGTTTGGGTTTGTAAAACTTTGTCAACTTAGGGAATCGCCTAGATTCCATAAGTATTTCTCCTACTATGATTGTCCTTTGTAGGTCTGTTTTGCGCCCTCTTTTCTTAGTTTCTTTGAGAATTGTTTTCCATCCCATGGGCTTCTTGCTTGTATGCCTAGACTTTTGTTGCGCTGTGCTTTGATTAAAACTCCTTCAAGCCTATCGATTTGCCAAGGGGGTATTGAATTGTATTCTTTCTGCTTGCATGTCGTTTCTAGTTTGAAGATGTCTAGACCATCCAGGCTAACATTCTCTGGATCTTCTTCCATGATGGTGGGTGTACTCTGATCTTCCACAGCTACTATTTCCTGTAGACTGAGGGCTAGAGCTGCGTCTAGCTCCATTGTTGAGGGCTGCTGGTTGGGCTCTGGAACAGATTTCTCTGTGGTGGAGGGGAGAGAGCCAGCATCTAGAGCTAGACTTTTATCTGAGTGAGAGCTGGTTATGAGGCTGTGAGGAATGGGAGTGGGAGAGGGCCTAGGGGCGTTGGGTGCATGGGGCAATGAGGGGAGGGAGGGGTTCTCTTGGGGTTCTGAGCTTGGTTTTTCCGGCTGATCTGGAGAAGAGAGCAAAATAAAATGATTCTGGGAATCAAGTTTGAAGGGGCTTTCTGGAACAACATGATTTTTCTTTGCATGCCGACGGCGATTCGGAACTTTGGTAAATCCTTCAGAGTCTTTACTGGATTCATTAGCTAGGGATTTGGTCTGAGAGTTCAGAGGACAATCTCGGAAGAGATGGCCATGTTCATGGCATTTATGACAATGAAAGGGGATATGCTTGTAATCTAAAGGTTGGTTCCATTCAAAGTCGTCATGGAAGAGACTTACCGAGTCGGTGAGAGCTTTGGTCAAGTGCATCTAGACGTAGATCTAGGCATAAGAGGTGTATCTGCGGGTTTTGGTTTCCTCAGCAACTTTGATGAAGACCCCTAATTTGTTGCCGATGTCTGCTAGTGTTCCTTCTCTCTAGTATTCCATAGGAAGGGAGTACATTCGTATCCATACTAGATCCCAACTGAAATCTTCCTTGTCAGGGTTGAACCTAGGCTTCCAATCCCATAGGTATAGACCTAAGGAGTTGAAAAAATACGGGCCACCTTCGAAGATGCGAGATTTGTCCTCTACACAGTGGAAAATGGCCGTGAAGAAGCCTTTAGGTCCAAGTTACAGAGTAACCTGCCCTTTAGGCTTCCATTTTGAAGCTATCCATCCTTGCAGCGCTTTTTCAGTTGGACAGAAACCGAGGAACTTGCCTATGAGCGCATGGTCCTGCATGTACTGGATCTCGCTGTTGATGCGGTGACTAGGGAGATCAACTTTAATTCTTTCTACAGCTTTCAGAATGCAAGTGGCTGAGGTCGCCTTTGGCTGTGACGAAGAAGACGTTTGATTCACGCCTTTTCCTTTGTCATCCACGTCACATGCTATTGTGGGATTGGCTTCGTTGTTCATCTGTCTTGCTCCCTGATCAGTTTCTGGAAAGTCGCCAGGGGAGGTCAGAGGTATTTCAGGCTTTTTAGTGTCAAAGGCAAAGGCGGTGTAAGGAAGGTGGGAGGATCCCTCCCCTCCTACAGGCACGTCCATGGAAGGGAGGTTAGGATAAGCATGGCGGCGTGAGCTTGGAAGGTTAGGGAAGTACAAGGATTAGGGTTGTGTCATTGCTTGCAGAGCGAGGCGTTCGCACACTGGCATACATGTTCGAGATAAACCCTCCTCGTACATGGAACTGTTAAGTCTCATCAGTACATACACTTGTTAAATAATATTTTGGAGTTGTTTTAAAATTAAAAATCACGCCTACCTTCTACTACCAGCCCTAGGCCGAGGAAAAAGGAACCATTTGCTAAAATCTTCTCATGCATTAGATCCAATTCCTTTGTTTAGACTATTGCTAAATCAAACATTTATCAGTGGAAAAATGTTATGATTTGTTGTTTATCTCATCTTGTATTCAATTTTCTTTTCTATAGCCTAATCAGTATTGAAAAAACATATATAAATTGATTTATGGCCTTATGCCTAACTCTAGAGAACCTGTGATAGTAATATGCTACTAGTTTAATGATAGGGTGTTACTTCTCTCATCAACTAGATTTGAGATCTTATCTCCTGATGTAAGAAAGACTTATTTGATTTTAATCCTAGACTTCTAATTTCAGGCTTCTTTCTCCATTTCTGGTGTATCTAACGATTACTTTTACTCATGATCTAAGCTACTTGCAGAGGGTGGGAGTTGGTTGGTTGGGCCTACCAAACTAGCCCGATGCCTCTCTTGTTATCTATTTCTTTGTGTGGTTTGTTAATCTGGTTAATAATGTGTTCATCTACTGTATTGGTGTATTGACTGCATGGTTTGTTTATAAACTCATTAGTTTTGTGCGTAACCTTTTACACTTTGTCTCTTTAATACTCATAAAGTGCTTCGACTTATGATTGTTTGGTATTTAGATATGGAAGAGTGAAGTTATAAGTGTGATATATCTCTTTAAAATCATTATATATTTGATTGTGTGAACAAAAATCATAAACTAAAATGATATTTTGTTATATTCTCAAAGGTGATTTTTTTGCAACACTTTGATGCTAGTTTCATATTAAGGTTTTGGTCTTACTTTAGATCTGAGATATTTTAATGAAGTATTAACACGGAAATATTTCTAAGCAAGATTTTGTTAGGTACATATAATACTAGTGTAGCCCCCATATTGTTATTGTTGTGTCCCATGTAGCCCCTATATTGTTTTTTTTTGTGCCACATTGTTACACAACATTTTTGTCACTATCCCTATAATCCCCATTCCACAATCCTAGAGGACCACTACAGTGAACCCTACATGCTCTCCTATCATGAAGAAACTCCCATTATGTCCATCTTCATGAGAAAAACAATTCCCTTTGCATCATTTCCCAAAAATCTTCCTTTTACCCCAATTTACAAGATCGGTGCTAATGACCCATTCCCTCCTCGGGCCGATTTGTAGAGATCGAAACTAGGACTACCACCGTACAGTGAAAATGATCCTTTTCTTAGTCGTGCTGATCATCTTTTGGCAAGTTTTTTAAATATGGAGTCAAATCTTCCAGGTCTAAAAGCTTCGTAACGAAAGTTTGGTAAATGGTTGGGCTGGATGGAGCCGAGGAAGTCAATTTGGGCTCCTTTCCCCTATTAAGATGGAACAAACCCAAGAGATAAGGCCTCTCCCATGATAAGAGGAACCATATCCCCTCCATCGAAGTTATATAAATCCCTCCTTTTACAAGTTAAACTAGTTTCAGTCTTAGTATTTTTGGAGCTTGAATAACCAACAAGATATCATAGCTTGTAGTCTTCTAGTTTATGTTTGTGGAGGGAGAATAGTGTGTTTGGTTTGGTTTAGAACTAAAGGGAAGAAGACTTAAAACTTCCATTGTTGGGGCTATCCATGATATGCTAGTGGAGGTGTGGAAACCTAGATATGTCGGAGGAGACCAGCAATGTCAAGGCATTGGTTGTAATCTCTTTCTGAATTTATATGAATACAATTATTGATTGATTTCCTACATTGAGTGTTATCTTACATTTGATGGCTTAATATTCCTTAACATTTTAAGTAGGTTGAATGAAATTTGTATGATATCACATTTGTTTTGTTGTTTGTTTGCTTGTTTCAGGTATTCAGAGGAAGGAAATGAAAGATAGTTGGAGTAAGAAAGCAAGATCATCACCAAGCGGAATAGCATTCTAAGAGGTAGGCACTCTTATTTGATTCTAGATTAAGGAATTTTTCCATAGATTGTTTGTTTGTGGCTAGAACCACTCTCTTGGAATAGAGGAATTGTCTTTGTCAACATCGAGAATTTATCTACACCACAGATTGGAGACTCCGATGGGGAGCCAATCCTCCTGTTTGATTAATTGTCATTTCATGGTTTTGTGTGAACTTTTCTAGTATCACCTTTTCCCTTCAGTTTTCTCTGGTTTTCCTGGTTTACTGATCCATCTCTGAAATTTACAGTGGCAGGTCTAGTTTTAGCCTTTGAAATTTTTTAATTTTTCCTTGAAATCCTCAGTCAGCGCATTTATTTTTCTAACACTCGTGTTGATCAGTGTGAGTTTCTCTAAAACAGTCGCGTCGACCCCTTTGTGGCGCTTGTTGTTAGTTAGGTAGTCACGTTGATTCCTGTAGGTGAATATCATGGTTTCCCCTAGATCATAACCAATGTGTCTTACCCTCTTCATTTCTGCCTCTTAGCTTGTTTTGCATGTGTTCTCCCTAACGGGAAAGCTTCACTTGCTTGGTTTGTGTGCTTGTTTGGTTTGCTTTCTCTTTACTTGATTTTTTTTGGTCTTTAGGTGGTTTGAGGCCTAGGGCATCTAGGTCATCATCCATTCAGCTATTTGTGTGCTCAACAAGTTAAGTTGTTGGTTAGATGCTCCTTGCATTTCATTTTTTAGTCCTTTTGTTGCTTTGATTTCAATTAAACAAGTGTCAAAAGTTTTGTTTGTTGTTTAAGCGTCTCTTTTCAGGCATAGATTACATTGCTCATCTTACTCTTGATTGAATCATTGCATAATTAGTTTGGAGGGAATTCTCTTTTGTGTTTTGCATTTGATTGAGCTTGATTATTCTGTATATTTTTCATTGAAGTGTTTGTCAAAGATTCATTTTGTCATTTCCTTGAAAAATACATAATTCTAGGTTGTTGAATCATTATGTTACATTAGCTAGCATCATTGAAGACTAGAGTTGCATCATCATTTGCATTTGAATAGGAATGAATTCTCTGTACTATTGAAAGGACTACTTGAAGTGCATTTGATAGGAAATATAGGAATTGGAAAGAGTTTTACATTATTTTGTTTTAAAAAAGTGAAGTAGTTAAAAGGTCATTCTACTTTCAGTTGCTTGTTTGTTGCATTGATTGTGTTCTCTACTCTCATTAGTGTAAACATTCATCGAATTGAAAGGATTTTTTGTCAAATTAGTTGCATATAGGAGTTTTTCGAGTCACATCAATAAGGCCAGAAAACTGAAACATAATTTCAAGATAAAATTTAAAATGTATTCAATTAACCTAAGGCACATTTGAAACCTAACAATCACATTTAGAATGTCTAGGCTAGATACATGATCTGGTGTCTTTAAACCTAGCAGTTGTTGTTCGCTTTGGCACTAGACAGCGCTAGTATGGACTTGTGCTCCCCATACCGTTGCGTATATAAAGGAAGCCCCCACTAGGTTGCAATCTTGTATCCATTGGAAGCCAAGTATGTTGCCTTGTAAACATGATACACTGAACACAACATTCGGGGAGATTGCCTACCCGTACTTCTCGATTTGCCAAGAGGCATTATCTAGTTCACGGTTGCATGGTAATCATTTTTTCCTAGATTATCCTGAGTAGTCATTGGATATTTTTGACTCTTTAACTTAAAAGATCATTGGAGCACTTGCCTTTTCGAGCTCGTTTCAAATCAAAAGTGATATATTCATCTTTTCCTCTTTATTGACTCTGAAAACATGAAAAGGCACCGGTTTGCGTCTTAAAAAATTATTTCCCACGATCACATAACATTACTGTTAGTCTTTTTCTAGACCACATCGTGTGTATACCTTTAAATACATTTTAAAAGCCTTGGAATTAATGTTAGGGTCCAACCCTAATCCCCTTATTTATGTAATAGGGTCAAGTCATAGTTATAGTTAAGTAAAGAGTCAATAAAGCCCATATTAATAATTGTAAGTGGTTGCCCTACATTTAAAGAAGGGACCACAGTTAGTTGCAAATGGGCCATGGTATTAGATAGATGGTATTAATAAGAACCATGGTACTGACCCATGGTATTGCAAGTATGAATCCTATATAAAGGATTGAGACTCCCCTCAAGGAGCATCATGTCTTATTTTGTAATTGAGCCGAGCTCTATTGGAGGTTGCCCCCTCAAAGAGGAAAGTGAACATTCCTTTCCTTTCTAAATAATAAAATGCATGTTGTTATTTCTTATTGTTCTATGTTCTAGGTATATTTCTTCACATATTTGGTATTCTGGTATCTTCTCGCAGGTTAATAGCATAATAAGTGGTATCAGGGCACTTTCCAGGGCCGGTGGGATCTCAATTTTTAGTAGGATTTTTTTTGGCTAGAGATGTGTTCCGGTGTCTTTAAACCACGGGATCTGTCATTGAGCGCATAAACCTATGGATTTGGGGAGGCGTGCGCACAAGAAATACAAGAGGTGGTCACGCTTGTTGGACTCCCTTGTAACCCCTGTGGGCACCCCTTCGAGTAGTAACACATTAGACAGAACCGCACACAGACTATCTTCCAAGTACCCTCTGGGTATATCGATAGCCCCCTAAGCTCTCTTGAAACCTCACCATAGATAAACCGTCAACCGTCTTGCTACTACAGTCCACCAAGAACAGCACTCGAGTTGATTACTCGCGTGTATGATAGGGTAGTCGGGATGTACGGATAAGGGTACAGTTGATCCTCCTTGGTTAGTTCTTTGAAAGGTTGGGCCGAGTACTACTATTAGACCCTTATGTATATTGTGATCTGTAGCACCTGACACTCCTTGAGACCATAGTTCCCTTGTCTCTCTCTAGATCACGCATCATCTTTGCCAGATCATATCTAGCACATGGGGTTTTGTCGCCGCTGCAAAAATTAGTTCCGCCATTCAGATCTCTCAGATCTGCCATTCAGATCTATCAGATCCGCCAATCAAATCTATCAGATCCACCATCCAGATCTAGTAGTTTGGGTTCTGGAGCAGTCGCAACAATCAAATCCGCCATTCAGATCTAGCAGTAGGGGTTCGATCACTGCCACATTCCTACTCATACTTTGCAGTCTGAGACCCTCCTGGGACACTTACAGGAGACTTAGCCCACAAGAATCAGGTCGACGGGCTGAGCAAGGTGGTGGCATTCACTTTTCAGCATCAAAATTTCGGGTGGTCCCAATATTTTTTATTTTTTTTTGCAGTAACGACAAGTGCACCGGATCGATGAATGGTACAAACTAGAGCTCAAGTTATGGCCAATGAGAAGATCGACGCCCTTGAACAAAAGTTGGACACATTAACGAAGACGATCCAGACCTTAGCTGACACAATCACAAAGGGCAAGTCAGGGGAACAATCGGAGTCATATGCTTTTAATTAAAACATGGAGGGAGAGTCTATCCATTCTCTTCACTTCTTTGGCAACCACCAACAATCCCAACTGTGACCACCCAAGATGGACATGTATAAATTTGATGGATCTCATCCGGCCACATGGCTAGCACAAATGGAGCAATAGTTCACATTGAATCACATCTGAGATGATGCGACTCAGATAAGTGTGGGTAGCATGTATTTGGAAACCGAAGGATGGCAATGGTGGTAATGGCATCAACGTTGCTATGGAAGGCCCGTGACTTGGTAGGTATTCGCAAAATCCCTTTCGGATTTCTTTGACCATGAATCTAATTTTTTGGGTCGTCTTACTAAGCTCTGATAGACAAGAATAGTGCAAGAATATATTACATCCTTTGAAGCCTTAGCCTTCTGCACAAGAGGTCTACAAGATGAGTTCTACTTGGAATGTTTTGTCAGTGGTCTCAAAGAAGCCATACAAGCCCACATCCAACTGCAACACCCAATCTCATGGCTAGATGCTTGCAAGATAGCTCGTGAAGTAGAACACACATTAGAAGCGTAGTGGACTCATCCAAATTTCATAGCCAAGGGTCGCCCCACCCAAGCTCCAAGCACTACCCAAACACTCAGGGTTCAAAAGGTGTCACCAGTGGAAATGGTGGAAAGAAGAAAGCAAGGATTGTGTTACTACTGTGATGACAAATACTCCCCAAGGCATAAATGCAAGGAACCCAAATCACAGTTCAACAGAGGAAGCACCACCATTTGAGAAACCAAAGGAGGAAGATGAGGACAACCAGCTAGACAATGTGCTCCCAGCTACACCTGACGAACCAGTTATCTTGCTTCATGCTTTGGCAGGGATTTCTTCTCCCCAAACTCTCAAAATCAGAGGTTTTATTAAGCATCACCCTATAGTAGTCTTGATTGATAGTGGTAGTACACATAACTTTATCCATCAAAGAGTCGTTGAAGCAGTGCATTGTTTTGTCAGAGCAGTCTCTAATTTCCAGGTCCAAATTGTTGATGGGGGAGCAATGAAATGTGAAGGCCATTGTGAAAATGTCAAACTTCAAATGGAGGATTATCATCTAAAGACCCACATGTTTTCCATACACATGGGTGGGTGTGACATTGTCTTCGGTGCTGAATGGCTCTACACACTTGGCCCAATCACAATGGATTTCCAGGATTTATATATGAGCTTTAAGCATAACAACCATACACATACCCTCTGCGGACCCCAGGCGAGTGCTCCCTCTATCATCAGCTCGCATAGGATGGAAAAATTGTTAAAAAAGGGCCACCATGGAGTTATAGCCCAATTTAATGCCATCCAGGCCTTCGAACCCACTTCTCTTCATATTCATCTTGAGATGCAATAGATCTTAAACAACCATTTGTCGATCTTTGACAAGCCTCATGAGATTCCACCCTCAAGAGGGGAACATGATCATAGCATCACTTTGGTCCCACGGGCCCAACCACCAAATGTGCACCCATATCAATATCCGTTCACCCAAAAGAATGAAATTGAAAAAATCATCAAGGAACTCCTAGAAGAAGGCATCATTCGTCCTAGCATTAGTCCTTATTCATCACATGTGGTCATGGTTCTAAAGAGAGATGGGGAATCGTGTATGTGTCTAGACTTCAGGGCCCTCAACAAGCTGATGGTCAAAGATAAATTTCCCATCCCAGTTGTCAATGATTTGCTAGATGAACTAAATGGGGCTCAATTCTTTACTAAGCTTGACCTTCACTCGGGCTATCACCAAATTCACATGAAAGATGTAGGCATTCCAAAGACTGCTTTCCGAACTCATGAAGGCCATTATGAATTCCAGGTCATGCCATTTGGCCTTTGTAATGCCCCATCCACTTTTCAAAGCCTCATGAACCACCTGCTCAAACCATATCTCAGAAAATTTGTCCTTTTTTTCTTTTATGACATCCTCATCTATAGCAGCACCTAGGCCACACATCTTCAACATGTAGATCTGCTCTTGCAATTGCTCCAGAAGCATAAATTATTTGCCAAGATGTCCAAGTGCTATTTTGGCATGAAAGAAGTTGAGTATTTGGGCCACATTGTGGGGCATGAAGGTGTCATGGTGGACCCCAAAAAGATCCAAACAATGCAGGATTGGCCTCAACCAAAGACCTTGAAGAGCTTGAGAGTATTTTTGGGTCTCACGTGCTAGTATCGCAAATGTTTCTGCAATTATGGTCGCATTACTAGACCCCTCACTCACCTTCTCAAGAAAAATTCATTTCTCTAGAATGATGAAGCACAACAGGCATTTATAGCTCTCAAACATGCCATGTGTTCCACTCCCATATTAGCACTACCCGACTTCACCAAATCTTTTGTGATTGAATGTGATGCTTCATGTACGAGTATTTGGGTGGTCTTAATGTAGGAAGGTCGACCCTTGGCCTTCACTAGACAACAGCTAAGTGGAAAAAATCTGGGACAATCTACCTATGAGAAGGAGATGATGGCTATCTTACATTCAGTGGATACCTAGTGACCATACTTATTAGGGCAGCATTTCCTAATCCGTATAGACCATCAAAGCCTTAAATATTTTTTGGAGCAATGCATATTCTCACCACACAAAAAAAATGGCTCGCCAAAATGTTGGGATGTGATTATGAGATAATTTACAAGAAAGGGCACAAAAATTTCGTAGCAGATGCTTTATCATGCCAATTTGAGGAGGAAAGCACCCTGCTCGCAATCTCCCTTCCCATTCCAGAATGGATTGAAGAGGCTCGCAAGGAATGGTTTTCACACCTTTGCTCTCCCAACTCATTAATAAATTGCAGGCGGATCTAAATTCCACAGCGAGCTACTCTTGGCAGGATGAGATTCTTCACTACAAGGACAAAGTCATGATATCAACAACATCCACCGTCAAAACTTGCATTTTGGTGGAGTTGCACTCATCTCCCACTACAGGCCATTCAGGCTTTCAAAGGATTTATGCTCGCACTCGATGTTCATTCTTTTGGACAGGCATGAAAAAGGACATTCTTACTTTTGTAGCTGAGTGTGATGTATGTCAGCACCACAAAGGAGAAACAGTCAAATCCTAGGCACATTACAGCCATTGCCCATCCCAGCCTCAATCTGGATGAATTTTTCTATGGACTTCATTATGGGTCTTTCGAAGTCACGCAACAAGTCAGTCATCATGGTGGTTGTGGACAGACTTTCTAAGTATGCTCATTTTTGTGCCCTACCCCACCCTTTTACACCTACTTTGGTGGCTCAATATTTCATGGACCAGATCTTCAAATTGCATGGCATGCCCACTTCCATTGTGTCTGCCATGACCCGATCATCACTAGTAACTTTTGGCAGGAACTCTTCAGGCTACAAGGTACCCAACTACACCTCAGTACTTCCTATCACCCCCAAACTGATGGTCAAACTGAAGCAGTCAACAAATGTCTAGAGACCTACCTTAGGTGCTTCACTCAGTATATAAACTCCTTCAAAACTGCACAACCATGATGGCCCACCTCAGAGAGAATCTCTATCAAGCTCAAAACCACATGAAGCAATAGGCAGATCAACATCGTTCATAATGAAAATTTTAGGAAGGGGATCAAGTATTTTTGAGGTTGTAACCATATAAGCAAACATCACTCAAAGACAATGGTTGTCAGAAATTATCTCCAAAATTATATGGAACGTATCAAGTACTTCAACGCATCAGAGAAGTAGCTTACAAGCTAGCTTTGCCACCCACTGCAAAAATCCATCCAGTCTTCCATGTCTCATGCTTCAAGAAAGTGATTGGGAACCATTACTAAATTCAAACCAGTCTACGAGAATTGGACGAAGAAGGTTTAATCTGGCTCCAACCTGAACAGGTTCTTGGCACGCGAGAACGACACCTACGCGGTCGCACGATCAAGGAAGTCCTCGTCAAGTGGAAAGACACCTCTCTAGAAGATGCGACATGGGAACCAACCACTGTCCTTCAGTAGTTTCCGCAGCTTTAGCCTTAAGGACAAGGCTATTTTTATGGGGGAGGGCATGTTATGGTCCAACCCTAACCCCCTTATTTATGTAATAGGGTCGAGTCATAGTTATAGTTAAGTAAAGAGTCAGTAAAGCCCATATTAATAATTGTAAGTAGTTGACCGGCATTTAAAGAAGGGACCACAGTTAGTTGCAAATGGGCCATGGTATTAGATAGATAGTATTAATAAGAACCATAGTACTAACCCATGGTATTGCAGGTATGAATCCTATATAAAGGATCGAGACTCCCCTCGAGGGGTGTTGTGTCTTATTTTTTAATTGATCCCAACTCTATTGGAGGTTGCCCCCTTGAAGAGGAAAGTGAACATTTCTTTCCTTTTTGAATAATAAAATACATGTTGTTATTTCTTATTGTTCTGTGTTCTGGGTATATTTCTTCGCATATTTGGTGATGATGATGATGATAGTGGTTAACATCCACTGAGACCAAATTGGTCTACCAGACCTATAATTTCTTTAGTTTTTAATTGTCTAGCTGCTCGTCTTTCTTGACGAGATTGGTGTTGTAGCTTTCTTTTTTCTCTATGGTCTTCTAACTTCCTTTATCTTGCATCTCCTTCATCTCTTCTGGTATTCTGGTATCTTCGTGCAGGTCAAAAGCATAACAATTAATCTCTTTCTTCTTGTTAATTGATAAAAAGTCATCGTGGTTGAACCATCAGGTTCGTCTAGTTCCTCTTCCTCTCCTTTGTCTGAAAGATCGTTTGAGGAGCATTTTCCTGAATTGACGTAGTCACTTGAGGACCAAGGTGTTGAACTTGGAATTGTTTTGAACATTCAACCTTTGTCATCTCGTCCTCCTCCTCCCTCAGGTAATAGGTCACTTTTCTGACATTGGCCCAGAATCTCCAGATAATCCTATCGAGACTCCCAAGAGTTTTCCAACTCCTGAAGGTTAGCTAGGACTAGTTGTTTATCCTCCAAAGCCTTTATTTGATCTTGTTTTTATATCATCGCATCATCTTTACAGTCCGTATGATCAGCCAGGTATTCCTTTGGAATTGTCCCCTCGAACATCTTCAGTTTTTGTCGTCATTTTTTTCCACCCATGGAATCAGAAGGCGAGATCCCAATCTCCTCTCTGGGTCACTTCGAGGTTTCTGCTACACACACTCCACACATTGGCGATGAGCAAGAATATCCTTTCCCTCCTGAAGGTTTCCCTTACATGGGAAGCATTCCAACCAGTGTTCATCGGGAGTTATCATATAATTATGTGACTTTAGCTCAATTGATTTCAGGTATGCATAGCACCTCATCGTTATATCACAAACCTATCTAGTCACCTGGCACTATGCCTATCTCAGGTCCGTTCATTCAAAACCTAACCTCTTAGCCGATTGTGCATTCTGCAGTTACTTAAGCTTCGATGCAACCCACCCTCAATCATCTTGTTTCATCAGTCCAAGTAACCCATCTGGTGTTGAAATTTGGTACCGGAGGACAGGTGGTTCCCTTAGGCTTTGATCTTTGGCCTAGGGAAAAGTGTCCAAAAGATTTTAATTTTTCTCCTAAAGTGAATTTATAATTTTTATAAAGTTAAAATCTAATTTAAAAGTGGCTTTAAGTGATAAAGTTACTAAGTCTAATTTTAAAGTGACATTTATAAAGTCAATGAAAAATTAGAAAGGAAAAAGTGACTTTGGAAATAAATGACTAAGTGGGTCTTTATTAAAGTGGGTGAATTAAAAAATAGAAAGTGAGATTTAAATGTGCATTAATCTCAGCCATTGATCTAAATCTATTTCAGCCATTGGATTTAGAGATCACCCAAAAGTCACTTGGATCACCCAAAAGTCACTTGGAGTTATATTAAGGGAGGAAAAGGAGGAAAAAATCACATTCAATTCAATTCTTTCATGAGCAGATTGAGAGAAGGAAGAGAGCAAGGGAGATTTCTGGACAGTGAGCTGCGGAGTATCAGCAGAGGAGTAACAACAACGAAGTTTCAGCAGGGCAGTTTTTCAGCAAGGTTGAGTTTCAGCAAGGTTGAGATAAGTTCTAAAAGTTTGCTTGCTGATTTTTGCTGAATATTTTCTTGCTGTAAAAAGGCTTTTTTCAGAAATAAAGAAGAGCTCTCAAACTGGTTTTCCCCAAGAGTTGTAGGGGGTTTTTCCAGGGTCACATTAACCAAAAATATCAGTGTTTTAATGTGTTTTAATGGCTGTTTATTACTGCTGATTTTTATTTCTGCAATTTCCAGCATTCTGTAAAATTTCCAGAATTTGTGTTTTCAGCAAATTTATTTTTTTCAGCTTGTTGAATGTGTGGTTATGGGAAAGGGCATTTAACTACATGGGAGAAATAAGGAGAAACTGAAAACCGGGGTGGGAAAACAGAAATTTTAACATGGTATCAGAGCTTGAGTGCTGAAGGCCAGTTTGGGACAACAAAAGAGAAAAATTACAGTTGTTGATTTTTCACTCAGAAAATTCCAGCAAGTTGATTTTTCATAAACAACAGGTTTTATCTTTACTATAGCAGTGCTATTTTCAGTTTTACGACAGCAGGATGTCATTGGGATTGAAGGTGGAGGATAGGTTGGATGGGCATACAAATTACAGCGTTTGGAAGGAGAGAATGCAGAGTATCTTTGAGGAGGCAAGAAAGGCAAAGGGAAGAAGCAGGCTTCCACAAGCAGTGGTGGGGGAAAATGCAAAGGTAAAGGTAAACAGGTAAACACATAGAAGGACTATTCCAAGGTGAAGTGTTGGAATTGTCAAAAGATGGGACACTATGTAGTTGTGTGTCTGGAAAAGAAGAAGAAGAAGGGGAAGGACCAGAGTTTGGCAGCATCAGCAGAGATTGAGGACTTTGCAGGTCGTTTTGACCGGGAGTTTGCATTCACTATGTGTGAGTCCTCTAGTGCAGGATCACCTGCCATACAGGTTCAGAGGGAGCAGGCTTTTCCCTCGATTAGCGGAGCATCTACAGGTATCTGGTATGTAGATAGTGGGGCTTCACGTCATATGACAGGAGTCCGTGAGTACTTCTCAGAGCTTTCAGAGAGTGACACTGATGTAGAGGTAGTACTCGGTGATGACAGAGTTGTTAGAGCAGTCGGGTTGGGGACACTGACATTTCAGAGGGAGTCCAAACCTCCCTTGAAAGTGACAGAGGTTCTTTATGTGCCAGGGATGAGGAAGAACCTCATATCTGTCTCAGCTTTGGAGGACAGAGGATATGAGGTACTGTTCAGGGGAGGATAGGTGTTGATGTATCCCAGGGGCGCTCCAGCTGATTCAGCTAGAGTGATAGGTGTACGCCATGCAAAGGTGTACAAGTTTGCATTCCAGCCCGTTTTGGCATTGAGTAGTAGTACCGACAGCAGAGCTAGCAGTTCTGAGCAGTGTGAGATTTGGCACCGCAGGATGGGACATATGTATCATGGAGCCTTGAGGACCTTGCGGGAGATCACTACAGGTATGCCAGATTTCAGTACTGATCACTTTGATACTTGTAGAGGATGTGCTATGGGCAAGTTTGCCAAATCCCCTTTTCCCAGCAGTGACAGCAGAGCGACTGGGATACTTGATTTGATACATTCTGATGTGAGCGGTCGGATGTCTCATGTTTCCTTGAGTGGATATGAGTATTATGTTTTATTCATTGATGATCACTCAAGGAGGACCTGGATTTATTTCTTGAAGACCAAGAGTGAGGTCTTCAAGCGGTTTCAGGAGTTCAGAGCTCTTGTGGAGACACAGACAGGTCGGAAGATCAAGTCCCTGAGGTCGGACAATGGAGGAGAGTACACCCTTGGAGAGTTTGTTGACTATTGTGCGGAGGCAGGCATCAGGAGGGAGTTCACTGTTCCTTACAACCCCCAGCAGAACGGGGTTGCGGAGAGGAAGAACAGATCCATCATAGGGGCTGCCAAAGCCATGTTACATGATCAGGGGTTGCCATTGGTTTTGTGGGCAGAGGCCTGCAACACAGCTGTTTACTTGCAGAACATGAGTCCGCATCGTGCCTTGGGGCACATGATTCCGGAGGAGGCTTTCTCTGGGAAGAAGCCTGATATTGGTCATCTTCGTATCTTTGGATGCATTACATACTCCTACATACCCAAGGAGAAGAGGACCAAACTAGAGCCCACCGCAGAAAAGGGTATCTTTGTGGGCTACAATGAGACCTCAAAGGCCTTTCGAATTTACATTCCTGCACAGAGGAGAGTTGTTGTTAGGCGGGATGTGAAGTT